>BQNB010004287.1:0-104787 GCA_026074375.1 Tanacetum coccineum
TAGCATAAGAGGCACTTTTGACCCAAATTTAATTTTTTTTATGACACATATCAACGAAAACCAAGTATTAATAGCGACTCATGGATAGGAATTTATATTACTAGCACAAAAACCCTCAAATTCCACCCCGAAAATGTGAGGTTCGCCCTTAGATATTATACCTTTAGCTTGTTCAAGTTAAGAAGTGAGCAATCATGTATGTCTATTTCGTCATTACGGATGTGTATGCGTGGTTTTGTCGCCTTTTCTAGAACATTGGTATCAGTTACTTTAGGATTATGAGAGTGTACCGGTAGCATATTAAATTCAAGAACTTGTTTTTGTGATGCATCCCAAGACTGCATAGTAAGTATTAGGATTTACTAGATAAGAGGCATTAGGATTAACCCATGTTTTAAACCTATAATTGTTATGATGGTCACACCGATCATATAACTATCCCATACCCTTGTCATGCACTCATTTTTAGTGCAGGATACCCCTAGTACAACCCTCCGAGCCTATCCTTTTTCACGGTTCTTGTAATTTTCTGGTGGATTCCAGATTATTAATGAAGAGCATTGTCACCCTTAAACCAATCGTTACACCCAAATCGCCTTAGCCTACCTTGTATGTACTCGCTTTTAGTACATTATTGTTTTAACCCAAGTTAATTATTTGAGTACACGATTGCTAAGTCCTTATCCTTGTAAATACAGTTTTGGGACGATTGGGATTCATGGTAGTATTTATTTCGCGGAAGAATAGGGAAGAAAAGTTAAGTCAATACCCCCATACGTTTGTTAGATGATCTCCATGTTATTTTGATCCACCTCAAATTGGGTCATTAGTTAGATTGTAAATATCGAGCATGTAAAAGCTCAAGTGTAGGGGTATGTATTATAAACCCCATGTTGTGATGTATTATGTTTTCAAAAAAAAGAAAAAAAAAGAAAGAGATTGATGTAGAGTTGTATAGAGTTTGTATATCTTCGTCCGAGTTTGGGCTTAGCAACCAAACCAGCGTGTATTCGTGTAAATAATTAGCTAACCCTTCCACTCCAAATTCACCCAAAGCCACCCAAATGTATCCCATCCGTTTCCGTTTCCATTATATGTTATCTTACACCTACACCCCACAACCCTTTGAAAAGACCTCTTAGATAGTAATGAATAATGCTTGCGCCCAGCGGTGGAGGTTTGATCCTTTACCAAGCCTATGATAATTTATATGCTATGACAGGTAATGAGTGTTGATTTTCTGTTTCCTCCTTATGTTATAATTTATTATACACCCGAGAGAAAGAGAGAATCCCAAACACTTATGTGAGGTGCTAGTGTATGCTTTCTGTGCTTTTAATTACAAGGTCTAGAAGGTTGTGTTGTAAAATACTTTTAAAAAGTAGGTTAAATGACTGATAAGATCATTTATAGCTCAAGATTGATTAGATCTTACATATCTAGGATGAACAATAACAATGATTGAATATGCACAGCGGAATTATAAGAACACAATCAAAGTTATCACAAGGTTTTCTTTATTGAACATTTCCCTATTACCCCAACTATAACTTACTATGGTGTACACACGCACACCTTTACTATTCGACTCTCATCAGTCGACTATGCAATGGATGATACAAACTAACATGCCTAGACCTCCTTTTATAGCACAAGGAGTCTAAGGCTTACATGGAAACTAATAAAGATAATTAATAAGTAAATCATTCTAATACTTATCTTTATCTTTGACCATATATTCAGAATATTCCAATTCTTATCTTTTAAAGACTTCATTAATTTCGGCTTTGGTACTTCTTGTTTCATTCTTATATTTATTTTGTCTCATCAAATCAATAATCCCAACAATCTTCCCCTATTTGATGATGACAAAACAAACAAAGTCACGTACGAACTTCACCTTAATTAGAGAAGTTGAGATGTAATCATCTCCTTAAATGAAACAAAATCTTCAATGCTTCCCCTTGACTTAAGATCTTCTTGAATATGTCACCACACAAAATAAGCTGCAAACCATATCTCTTATAGTCTTCTTCCCCTTTTTGTAATCATACAATAGGGGTCTTCTTGTAGATATGCAACTTGTAAACACTTCTCCTCAAGTGGTGCATGTAGATGGTTAAACATTTAATCAATAAGCTTCCCCTGAAACCCATATGTTTACCATCTCTTGAATCTCGAACTCTGTAGGCTCTATGTAGTGATTACTGATGAAGAAAACTGAGTATAACGAATTTGATGAAGAAGTAGAATCTCCCAAACTTGTGTCTTATGTCTTGCACTATCCACGTGACGTCGAACTTATAAATAAATCTGTGAAATATAAGTAGACCGCAACCTCTTGACAAAAACCTCATCTTCTATGAGACACATACTAAGTGATAGCAAATGTGAGCATTGAGCACCATAAGAAAAATCACACACCTTTGCTAGATTTTGACAAGTCTTCGTCACACCATTGTAAGCACGAACAAGTTATCTTTAAAGTCAATGTCCTGCTATAAACACGACTTTAAGATATGATAAGAACACGCATCTGTGAAACTCAACTACAACATCAAATAAGTGATAATCAACTGTCTTCGTAATCACATCTTCAAATAATCTCCAAAACGAGCCATAAAATAAATAAGAATAAACTGTTGTTAGAAACAATTCTATCCAAGATCCAAACGCGTCTGTTGTCCCATGTCAAACAAAGCTAGAAGTACAAAGTACTCTAGCAGTACTAACAATCAAAACCAGCAGTACTAAGTGAAAAACGCTAGCGGTACAAACCATCCAAAAACCAATCAGCAATGCTTTTTCTGTCAGAAAGCTGTCACTAAACTGTCACTGACCTATTGCTGAACTGTTGCTAACCTGTCACAATGCTGATGTCTCCTTCCTCCCATGCTATTAGTGACACTTTATCTGTTACTGAGTCGTTGCTGATGTGTCACTAATCCTGGCAGTATAAACCTTGGGTGAGCAGTATTAATTTTAAATACCATTCATCCTAAATTAATTCAGCAGCCCACGTTTATAATTCAAGCCCATTCATATTTGTGTGTCATCATCCCACGTCCAAAACTAACATAAAAAATATAATAAACGTGGCAGCACTAATCTCGTATCCATAATCATAATCTGTCATTAAGCACATATCTCTTCCATAATCCACGCAGCCCAAATATATTCTGGTACAAGAAGTATTCAATGAAACATAATATAATTCCTAATAATTAGGAACCAAAACTAATCTTATTCCATAAATCATGTATCTTCCATAATATACTCATACCAGAAATATATCAATCCATCATTTACACAGCTAGCTTTTTATTCAGCCTTATCCCATACACCATCATCACTAATCACAAAGCATCCTTGATATCATATCAAGGGTAGCACTAAAAATAACGTTGGCAGTACTAACCTATCAATAGACTTACTGAACACAAAATCATCAATGAAACCAAGCAGATCTCTCACTAGTAATAAGCAACAATTTGGGCATCGAGTTAGGGTTTTAAACAAACCCTACTTGTTTGTCATCAGATCCAACAACCTGCTGCTTCTTTGTTTTTTTTAAAGCCTGCTATCATTCGTCTTTGTTGCTACTGTAAATATAAGCAAATCCAAACACGAACATCATAATAGCCAATGATTTAAACAACAACAACCATGATTTCAGTACCAGCAGATCATACATTAAAATCATCATGCGTTCATAATTAAATAAACTCATACCAATAGACCTTACAGCAGCCTTTTGCGAATCTTTTTGAAGCCTTAGATAAATTAGGTTTTGTTCATACCTGTACCATCAGATCCTGATCAAACCACCTGCTGCTGTACCTTCTTCTATCAATGAACCGAACACATCATCTTCTTTTAGCATAACATTTTAGGGTTTGTTAGGAACCCTAAATTTTTTGAAAATCTGTTGTTGCCAAACATCATAAGTACCAAAACCAGAAGATAAAACACGTATAAAACCTTGAACAATCCTAGATATCAAGAGCAACCCGCTCTGATACCACATGTTGAGAATCGTTTTGCCCATCCAGGATTAGTTTTATAAACCACATTAATAAGCACAACGGAAATCATAAAGAACAATAATGTTGTTAAACAAGGTTTTACTAGTAAACATTATATTAATCTACTACCCCAAGGTCAAATTATCATTGGGCGCTAAACCAAACTAATAATAATACTAACTAACTATTAGACTCTCATTGGAGAGATCTAACCATGATGGATATCTAAAACAGACGCCTCTAATACCCTTTATATAGAGGGTTTACAAGAAAACCTAGCTTACATAGGAGGCTAACTTAATATTTCATATTAAGTCCTTGTTGTTTCATCTTTATTTAATTTTGCATATTTAGTTTTGTAATCATCAAATCTCAGATCCCAACAAACCAACAAGAGGGCATCGATTATGATGAAACTTATGCCCCGGTTACTAGACTTGAGTCCATTAGAATATTATTAGCTTATGCTTGTGCCTTAGACTTTAAACTATTCCAAATGGATGTAAAAGGTGCATTCCTGAACGGTTTTATCAATGAGGAGGTATACGTGGCACAACCTCCAGGATTCATTGATTTCAAAAAACCAGATCATGTTTATAAATTAAAAAAAGCTTTATATGGTCTTAAACAAGCACCCAAAGCTTGGTATGATAGATTAAAAGCTTTCCTTATTAAACATGAATATAAAATGGGAATGGTAGATAACACTCTTTTTACTAAGAAGAAAAGTTCAAATCTCATCATTGTTCAAATATATGTCGATGACATTATATTCGGTTCGACTTGTCAAGACATGTGTGATGAATTTGCCAAAAAATCAAGCATGACGATTCGAGATGAGCATGATGGGTGAAACTAATTCTTCCTTGGATTACAAATTAAACAAATGGAAGATGGTATTTTCTTTAATCAATCTAAGTATATTAAAGAAATGCTTAAGAAATTTGGTCTAGAAGATTCTAAACCAATGAAAACCCCCATGTCCTCCGATACTAAACTCATGAAAGATGAAGAGTGTGAGTCGGTAGATAGTACCAAGTATCGAGGCATGATAGGTAGTTTATTATACCTAACGGCAAGTAGGCCCGATATCATGTTTAGTGTCTGCCTTTGTGCCCGCTTCCAAGAGGCTCCCAAAACCTCTCATCTTGAAGCGGTTAAGCGTATCTTCCGATACATTAAAGGCACTACGCACTTAGGATTATGGTATCCTAAGGGGACCGGCATAGAAACCGTAGTATATGCCGACTCTGATCATGCGGGAGATTATGTGGACCGAAAGAGCACTAGCGGTATTTGTACGTTCGTGGGATGTTGTTTAACATCTTGGTTCTCGAAGAAACAAACCGCTCTTGCTATATCCACTACCGAAGCCGAATACGTAAGCGCCGGAAAGGCATGTCAACAAGCACTATGGATGAAACAAGCTCTCATCGACTACGACGTACGACTCGACGACGTTCCCATCATGTGCGACAACAAAGGCGCGATTGACCTTAGCAAAAACCCGGTGCAACATTCTCGTACCAAACACATCGAAATACGTCACCACTTTCTTCGTGATAATGTCCAAAAAGGACATATCTCAATCGAAAAAGTGCCGTCCGTCGACAACATCGCTGACATTCTTACTAAACCCCTTAAACGTGAATCGTTTAACTATCTACGTCTTGGTTTAGGAATGATGGAACACATTCCATAAATCATCTTAGTCCGCTTCTCTTTCTTCTGTCTCAATTCTAGTCCGTGTTCCATTCCGTGTCGTGACAACTTAAATACTTCATCCGAAGTACTTTAAGCATATTTAATTCGCAAAATGCAAATTAAAATGTCACTCATCTTCGTAAAATTTTTGTCAAAAACCAAGTTCAAAAACCCTTGACTGAGGGCGGCCCCCATATAGGCGGCCCCCCAATATATTTGGGACCGCCGGTAAATATGGGACCGCCACCAGCAAGTCACAAAATGGGACACTTAAACAAAAAATTTCAAAACAGAAAAACAAACACCCCCTTACCTGCTGCCATTGACGAACACGACTCAAAACCCACCAAAACTCAAATTCAACCATTAAAACATCAATTGAAGATCAAATCAACACTAATATCACAAAGATCATCAATTGTAAGTCATTTCATCTATTTTCTTTCAATTTGAGTATAGGGTTCATGATGAACACCAAAAATTGAAATTAGGGATTTTTTATTTTTCTTTCAATTTTGTACAATTAAGAGTACTAGATACATGAATAACTATATGCCTCACGAAGATATAGGATTTGCTACATTGTGAATTTGTTGAAAAATTAATTTTTAAACCAAAACCCAATATTATTTTCAAATCACTCACTTAGGACATAATAAATTGTTTGTTGTGCATTGTTAATCCAATACAAAAATTATTTTCAAACACATGCATAATGATCTCATAACTGTTCGAGATACCTAATTCCATAATATTTTTTGACTTGTTTAGATGAGAAATATCAAATTAAGGAGCGTTTGAGTTAACTCTTAGGATGTTATATTTAGGTCGAGTTAATCGTTACTCCACATTCATCACACTTATGCACACACTAGATACATTGTAAATATAACAATACATATGCAAGACATTAAAACATGATTTTGTTTGTTTCATTTTAGGTAACAATGCCTCGAAAAACTGGACTAGACCATCAATTAACCCAAAACTACATTCCACACATATCAAACGAATTCAACCAACCTTTACTAAACACAATGGTAAATCTTGAAAAACGGTACTTTCATGAGGGAATGGTTGTGAGTCCAAACTTCGAAAATATGAGTCATATTCGTGCTAAGTTTGAGTCAATCGGCTTTGATTGTTTGTTAGACATTAACGAACAAATTGTACCTCGCTTTGTTCTTGAGTTTTACTGTCAACTCACTTTTACCTATAATCCTGAGAGTCAATTTGTTGTCAACTTCGTCATTCAAAATAAGTCATTCTCCCTCACTCTTGAGGAATTTGGTCAAATTTTGAAAATCCCATTCAAAGGTCAAGCCTCTAACACCGAAATGTGGTCTCTTGACCATTTGTCGGTAAGTGTTCCAAGAGAGTCTTTTATAAAACCAAACCTCCGTCTCCAGGAGTCATTAAGTCTTTTATTCAAGTTCCTCGACAAGGTCAAGAGACTCGTAAAAAAAAAAAAAAAAAAAAAAAAAAAAAAAAAAAAAAAAAAAAAAAAAAAAAACCAAAAATAAGAAAATGATTGTCGTAGGTGAAAATGAAATTTTAACCTGAGAGATTCAAACTCATATGAAACCTTGGGTTGATATTATTCGTGAAAACGCCATTTGTCTAGGAGGACATAGGGATCATGTCTCCGCTTGTCTTTGTCACATGCTTTATTGCATTGAGACATCCACTTCCTTAAACCTGCATATTTCCATTCTCAAAAGAATGGAAAAGACTTGATTCAAACCAAAGGAACTCTTGCCGTATCCAATGATCTTGACTAGGTTATTCAAACATGTCGTGTCCGTCTCTCCTGAGCTAGCCTTTGATCATTATCTCTCACATGATCTAGCCATGCATCGGCTCGCTCCTCATTACGAGCGAAAGACACGAGCGGATCGGGGCAAGAAAAGACCTCGTGAGTCAAATGCTAGCTCCTCCTCCTCCACTCTAAATCATCCATCGTCATCTCATCCATTGGATGATTCCATCGAGGAAAATGATGACGAATCTTTTCATCCCAATCCTTCCTCTCCGTCTCAAAACATTTCTTCCTCGTCAAATAATGTCTCTAGAGTCCATCAAAACCCTCCTCATGAAAGTCATTACTTAAACACTTATCTCTCCAAAACTATTAATCGTCAAACTCAACAAAGAGATGCTCACCGGGAAGGGTTAAGGTCAATTGGACAAGCTCTCAAGAACATGATGGGTGGAAAACAAAAATGAACGTGTTGACACAACTACTATGACACTATTATTATTATTATCATCTCTCGTGTTTAATACATTATATTTCTCTATTATTAGGACTAGGAGTGGCAAATTTTAATTTGCATTTGACTTGGATAATCTTCTACATTCTATCATCTTTCTATGACTAGCAAATTTTATGATTATGACATGAGATGAAATGCTACTACTTGCTAAATGATTTGTATGTTAGAATAGAACTACATATTATTGCTTGAACTAGTTGATTCTTGAATATTGGTAGAAGCAAAATCACTAGACTTAAGAAAAAGAAAACTGAAAATCTTCCTGGCTCCAGAAAAAAAAAAAAGGACAAATAAAAAAAAAAAAAAAAAAAAGAAAGGAAAGAAAGGAAATTAGAAAAAAAAAAAAAAAAAAAAAAATAGAAAAAATAAAAAAAAAACAAAAAAAAAAAAAAAAAAAAAAATGTAAAAAAAAAAAGAAAAAAAATACAAAACAAAAAAAACCATAAAACACAATGGAACAAAACACGGTCCCCTTATACCGGCGGCCCCCCAATATATTTGGGACCTCCAGGTGATATAGGATCGCCACCAGGAGGGAAAGAAAGATTTCAAATTTACCTCTTTTTTTTGTATCTTGACCCTCCTACCTACATCCTCAAGCTGTCATTTCCCAGATTGGCTAAACCATATTTGGCACTCTCTTCTTCCTACCATGCTTTGCCATGTTATACCATCCTTTCCATTATTTAAATCATCAAATTCTCATACCTCACTACCACTCTCACCTTCTTCATCATCTTCTTCTTCATCATCAATGTCTTGCTCAAACCACCATTCCAACTTCTCTATAAAACCAAGAATATCGGTAAGACAAGTATGGAAACGCAAAACATCCATTCCAAAATCATCACCTTTTTCCCAAAAAGACTCACCTCCACTTCCTCTAAGAGTCTACTTACAATCTCATTCACCACCATCATACAATCCCTTAAGAGATCAAATGATCAACCAACTCCATAACATCTTCACCATCCTTGATTCACACACTAATCCATCCAATGCCTACATTCATGCACCACCTTCACCACCACCACAATAAATTCATCCTCATTCTCATGCTCAAGTTGAATTTCACTCAAGCTTTTTTCATTGTTGCAAGTTTTCTAGACACCAATTCCACCCCTTGAGAAATGAAATCAACTTCATTCACTTTCTTTTTACCCATCCCATACCTCAAACTCGTGCCCCTCAAAATCATGTGTCACCAACCCCTTCCTTTTCCCTCTTTAATTAATCACTCTCATATGATTAATCTACCTAAATAATCAACCTTCCATCTTTTGATTATGGCATCTTCTACATTTCAAGAATCCACTAGTGTAGATCTATTCCTTATTACGTCTTTATGATTATCTACTTTCTATTGTAATGATTCATATAAATATTGTATGGATTTGTCTTAGCTCGTATTAGCTCTAGTTTTACTTTATGTTGTATGAATGTATTAAGTTGCATTTGATATTGTATGAGTTTCTTGATTGTTGAATGAAACTCTCTTTTGGGTGACTTAAATCTAATGTGTTGCTTAAAAGATATTTGTCTTGCACTTGTATCTCTAACTTTGTTTTGTAGCAAACAATCTTCGTAAGATCGATCCCTTGGTGCCCCAAACGAGGGGAGCATACATCAAGGGGGAGTCTTGATATCGTCGATTTCATTCTTCCTACAATTACTTGACGGTTATCCTTTTTGAATTTGACAAAAAAGAGGAAGAAATGGAACAAAACTCATTAATAATATGTAACTTTTAATTTTATACAAAATGAGTTTATATTTTGTCATCATCAAAAAGGGGGAGATTGTTAATACAAATAATGTCTAAAAACGTTATTTATATTTTTCGACCTCTCAACGTTTTGATAATAAAAAAATGTAAAAACGTTTACGATAAAATTAAACGTTTACAAATTATTAATCAATTCCATTTTTAAGATTAGTAATCACTTAAGGTATGAATAAACAAATCATTAAGCATGATTAATGATCAAGAAAATATTTTTCTCTTATCCATTACATATTTACAAAAGAATTTTACAAAATTAATTATACAAAATATTTTCTAATTAAAAGAAAAGTTTTATTAAAAACTTAAAGTTTGAAATTCAAATTTTCCCCCCAAAACCGAAGCTTCTATACCAGATACAACTTTCCTCACAAAAAGACAAAAAAAAGAGCGTGGTCTACCTGGCGGCCCCCTTATATATCTGGGGCCGCCGGGATCGCCGCGAGTGACCGTTGGATTTTCCTGCCTATAATTACTGCTCCATCCATTGCAGAAAATCAGACCTCTTTGCACGAATTTTCTCACACTTCTTTCTCTCTTTAAAAACCTTCTTTCTCTCACTAAATATCTTGATCACTAACATCTCTTGATCTTGTTTCAAGTGATCTAATCTCTTCTTCTCATCTCTTCCCTCTGATTCAAGTGCAAGAGAAGAACACTCGTATTCGCCAAGAAACGAAGTGTTGATTAGTGATCTCTCCTCCTTTCTTCTAAGCATCAAATCTCTATTGTAATTATCTTGTGTATTTGTGTGATTCGGATATTGTGTAAATCCGATAGTGTAGATCTAGTGATCGTGTATTGATTGTGAAGTGGTAGATTGGTTCTAGCTAAGATTAGGACTCGACATTTAGCTTAGTGTCTTGAGAACAATTCCATAGCTTTTAGATAATCTTTAAACTCTTGCTATGTATTCGCGACACCCCGATCTGATCGTATTTGCCTTAATGGTCTTCCCGAGTTGATTTTTCAACCTTCATATTTTTAAACACTTAGAACGTTTCAAAGACCCTCATGTTTATTTAAGAAGATAAACATAACCATAAACACGATAATCATCTGTAAAAGTACTGAGCGTAGCTACACCTGGTCTTGACACATGTCAAGTGGACCCAAACGTCCAGTATTTATTATTCTAAAGAAGATCTTTTGCCCTTTTCGTTACTATGAGTGGAACGGTTTCTTTGTCATCCTTGCCAGATAAAAAAGATTCGCATTTTATCAAAAGATTCATCAACTGGTTGACTTTAACAGCTCCGTCTTGTTGCAGTTGTTTAATATACGTTTCTTGTTATATGACAGACGACATGCCATTGGGATAAGTATAAGTCCAAGTTATGCTTGACTCTTTTATTGCCTAACATTATAATAGAAATAACATTTGTTACAAAGAACCTGCATATCAATTTCATAAATAACCATTACGAGGAACAGCATAAAATACAGAACATACCATTCCTTTTGAACTAAAATTCCACAATAATCCTAAAACATTGAAACAAATCCAATGTCACCAGAACAGAAACTGAAACTACACCTCTATTTTATAGTAGGTGCATAATGACACTTGTCTAAACTAGATCACAAGGAAAGGCCATTAGTAAAAAACTAAGTCAAAAACTTCCAATTGCTTCTACTTGTGCACGAACACCATTGCCCACGTACAATTAAAGAGCCCCGTTTTTCAATCAGCTTTTCCTTTCGATCCCTAAATGCCTGTTTTTGTATACATATGTTTAGTACCCAACCAGTGTCATACAACCCAGGATTTATTATTATGAAAATAAAATATATTCTATTGTGAAGAAATACCCGAAGAACAGGCAGAGCCAACTTGCTTCCTTTTCTTCCTGCAACTCGAGCAAGATATACAGGATAGTTCTATTCCAATGTCCTAACCTCCTTACAGGTGGTGGACAGGCTCATCGCTTAGCTAAGGGCGCTCCTTACAGCAGCTTAAGTTTGTTGGGCTAGGAGAAATAAACCTTCTTATCATTTCCCTTAGCCATTGACCCTTATTCTAGCCTTTTTTGCATTAAGCGATTCATTATTGCCTTCTGGATTTTTAAATTACCACTTTTAATCATCATTAACTTGTGGTGTTTTCAGCCTTTCTTAGGTAAACCCTTCTCATACTCAAAAAAGCATAAGCCCATGAATTTCAACCAATTTCTTCCCCCATGTTATGCATATTCTAATTTCTTACAATCCCACAAAATCTTTAGTACTGCCATTAAGGATTAAGCCTACTGAGATATCCTGTGGTAGCATATAACCAAACGTGTTTCCAGTTGCTCCAGCATATCCTTTCATCTAAGGACAATAGTCAAGCAACTGATTTACCCTCCTCTTGATTGCAAGCATGGAAAGAATGGATTAAGTTAAGCTTCTCCACTCTAGCTTGTTTCTCAAGCAAAAACAAGCTCCAGAACCATGTCATATACGGATAGTGTAATTCAAACTGAACTATGTAATATTCAGGTCATACTCCCAAGCATATAGACAAGCTATCTCAGTATGAGCATCATATTAAGCTGTCCCACTAAGCCACAATGTTTAGGTTCAGCACACAGCCTCAGAGCAGAGGTAAAGGCTTCTCCAATGACAATGCATTTTCTTCTCGACTCTCAAGACAACTTTAATCGAGCAAACCAGTCATTGAAGTTATTACCGAGAAAGTTTTTCCTTTTTCAAACATCGACCTAAGAGCCGAATGGTTTATTGTTTTTGAACAGGTAGTGCCATCTACAAAAACATAAAGTTCAAGAATTAGGTGGGGCTAATTTCGATATACTTCCTTGAAGAAAATTAATTACGTCCATGTTTAATAAATAAACATTAATTTTCTAAGGTTTGGACCCAACTTGAACAAACCCCCACCACATCTGTTGATCATGCTAGGAAGGCGTATTCAAAAGGAAATACATCGATTGATAATTCACAAACTATGCCTTCCTAAACCATATGGGACTTACTTTATTACAATAATATCTAGTAAGCATGTTTCATCCCATCTATGCCGCGTGTTAACAGGTCTAACCACAACAACGCTAAGTCGTCCAATTTCAAAACTGTAATTATGTAACACTCACCGTCTCACGGAAAAGCGTATAATTACCTTGTGATTGCAAATCTACACACGTCTCACGCATAGGTAAAGAGCAATCAACAAGTGTTTTTAATACAAATTAATATGGCAAACACTTAGTTGAAAAGGGTACTTCATTTGACGAGTTCAAACTATTACAAGAAGCATGCATACATCTTCGATCATTGATAGTTTAATAAAAACTTTTACTCATTAAGTATTATTATGTATCACCTATATCCTTGTATCTTATACATAAATAGTGATACCTTAAAATTGACAGGATTCAACGTGTGTTGTTTAAATGTAAAATTTTCTTTTATATCGCGGGATAA
The DNA here is from genome assembly GCA_026074375.1 of Tanacetum coccineum. NCBI lineage: Eukaryota > Viridiplantae > Streptophyta > Magnoliopsida > Asterales > Asteraceae > Tanacetum > Tanacetum coccineum. The sequence continues at coordinate 13,212 of BQNB010004287.1, forward strand.
AGATTAAAGAATGATTAAAAATCATTTCCCAAAACCCTAGACCATTCGCGACTCCTTACATAGTATAAGCAAGGTACGGAAACTACAACTAGTCAGGTATTATAGGGTAATGGAATCTACAAGACCGATAGTCCTTGATGAGACCTCCCCGAACCTTATCCTTGCAACTATATAGTACTTTTGCAAATTTCATCATTGATAAAAATTAAAACTTTAATTTAAAAACACATTATGAACTATAAATTGTTAGTCTAATCATGGAAGATAGTTACACCGGATGTAGTCGGATCCATTTTTTGACTTTTTTGCAATATATATTCCATGAAAAAATCTTTTATTCCGATCATCATTATCATGTTTTGTAGTGAGTGCAATCCCGTGATCTTGAGTTCGATCCTAACACACAACTATTATTTTTACGTCCATAAACTAACACAACACCACCTGGAACAATATCAAAATGCGGAAACAGTGGATCCAAAAATGCTCGTCTCTTAATTTTGTTTGTCACTTGTTGGAATTCGTTAGCTTTTTACGATTTTAAATTTCATTAAACCTGAACCCCTACTCATTTTTTATGTATGCATGACAGATGGCTAAAAGGAGTCCTTACGAAGTAATTAGAGGGAAACCTACGAGTTGAGTTAGCATATCAAAGTTGTTGACGCCTTCTTCACCAATACTAGCAACACAACCTTCTAATTCCAACTTTGGTGCACACCACTCGCCGATTGGTATGCCATCTATTTTTACTTTTTTGTTAACTTAAAGTTTTTTCAGTTTATAATGTTTCAGAACAAGTTTTGTTGACAATAAGTTTATGATGTCTGAAAAATTGTTGGCAATTCTGTTAACAATGATTCAAAACTTGTTCTTATTATTTGGTTATGTGTACGAGTCTTTTCTTGTTGATAATTCAGTTTTAATGTTTTAGAACTTGAACTTGTTCTTGTTTTTTATGTTTGACCCATGATCTCTTTTGAACACTCAATTGTGTATTATGGTTTTAATTTCTGGTTATTTTTGTAAGACAATGAATTAAGAAAAAAACATCTTAACTTGAGTTGCTTGAGAAGTTGTGCAACAAAAAAAACATGAAAGTAATTGGTGTGATGCAAGATCATAAAAGGTTGCGGCTGTCCTAATTGCTAATGTCGTCGATCGAGCTTCTTATCTTCACTTGGACCCCGAGGCATGAGTAAAAGCCATTAGTGCTTTGTGTAGTTGTACTAAACTTTTTGGTAGCTATTTGTACAGAATATTTATAACTTTAGCCACCTTGATGTGTTATTGTTTTGTGTAAATGGTTACTAGACGAAATCTTGCATTCGTCCATTTATCGTAATGGATTCTTTTGGTTTAATGAGCTACAGGTTTATATAAATGGGACAATATCAAAACACGAATAGCATGTTCATGTTTAAAATTGAATTAGCAAAGATCTATGATCGTTGCAAAAAAATAAACTTAGTTGCTAATCAGTAACAACATTATATCATTGCTGATTGTTAAATTGCATTGAATATTTTTCGTTGCTGTCTTCAAAATTAGCAACGACTTTTCATGGAACTGAAATTAGCAACGACTTGGATCTTCGTTGTTAAATAACAACGACCTGGCAAAATTAGCATCGATCTTCATAATAGCAACGGGCGATATAGCAACAACCCCAAGTTGTTGCCAATATCGTTGCTAATGTTGTTTTGCAACGAATTTAGGCCATTTAGCAACGAACTCAGGTCGTTGCTATTGGCACTTTTTCTAGTAGTGCCATTTGCCAATTAAGATTTCTATATGTGGCAGGTGCGAGAGATGAAGATAATACGGAGCAGGAGGACATACTCTTGGATATCGCGCCCTCCGTTGAATGCAACCCTTGGGGACGGAGGACGTATTGAAACTATATGTGGGGTTGTTAATGTTGATTGTCCTGACCAAGGTTATAAATAGCGTGAGGTGTGATGTGGCGGTATAGCCAAGCTTCGCGCCTTAGAAGCCATGTATAACACCCCGTGTTTTCAAGTCATTAACGACGTCAATAAATCTACTATTTATTTTTCTGGTGTTGTACGCGTTTGTTTTTAATTTCATGTATTAAGTAAAATCGCGTAAGCTAAAAACGATCATTCAATGTAAACGGGCACCAAGCAATTAAACGTTTACATCAATCAAGTATTAAATAATTATTTTGAGAATAATTATGGTCTTTGTTCATTTTACTTTTTTTATCGGTTGGGTAAAATTGTTACGTTTCGCGATAAATTAAGTTTAGGCATACCCGGAACCACAAAAACATTTCTACGCTTCAACAAATACCCACTTTTATACCCAATACCTAAAAGTTACTCAGTATTATCACATATATGTTGACATGGCCGGATTTGGAGTTAGGAATATAAAGGAAATATCAAAACTTTTACAACTTGCAAGTATATACACTTTAAATAAATACTACAACTTTTCATATCAAGTAATACATGCAAATTCTTTTCTTTTATACAAAATACAATATTAGTCACTTCCTTCCTTAAATCCATGGGATCATGTCCACAATAGGGAACATGGAAACATAAGTAATAAATTATAGTAAGGTGCAAGTTATGGGAATTAATAATACTGTTTTATGACTATAATTAAGTACAGCTATCATCCCTATTTGGAACCTAAAGACCCCCCCCCCATTGGACCATAAGACTAATAGTCTTTGTTATTTACTAGTTTACATTACATATACTTGCACTTTAGAAAGAGAAAAACATACATCCATTTCCTTTACCAAAAATTAAAACAATTCTCCCCCTATTTGCTCTCATTTAGCCACGGCAAGAAACCTCCCCTAAATAAATCATACAACTTATTTTACAACATATACAAGCTTACCTACACTATATATAAGATACCTCAAGGTAATTTAAAGTATTGGTTAATCATTTAAAAGGATTAAGGCAAGGAAAGGAAGATTAGGGTTTCTATTGGAAAACTAGGGTTTTAAGTGTGCAAGCTTAGGTTTAAAGTCTAAACAAGGGTTTAGCACATATTTCTCATCATCATTGTTCATCATAAGGTCATCTAAAAACCTTTATCTTTTCATTTCATGAGTTTATATGTATATGATGTTCTATGTAGCAAAATCACCATTAGGTTACTTTTTAACATGTAAAAGGGATTTTTACTTATGATCATTGTTTTGTACACTTTTATATATGTTATGATGTTGATAATATCATGTTAAAATGGATGTATAAGTGATGTACCATGTTGCTAAAGTGTAAAAATGTATATGTACAAATTAGGGTTTTTAAGGTTTATTTAAAAAGCTACAAGTAAAAGTGTTGTGAATAACTTACTAATCTTGTTATTCTTGTTACCCTTGGGATTTAATGTTGACAAAAGAAAGGGACTATGACTTAGTATAATGTATCAGTAGATAAATAAAGCTATGCAGAATTGTAGCAATTTACTAATTTGGTAATGGTATTTTAAATTGTTAAAAAGTATGTATAAAACAAGTATATAATTAATTATATAAAAGACACAAAAGGGGCTGTTTGGATTCGAAATCCAAACAGTGGGTTTGACATTTTAAAAAGATATTACATCTCGTGACGATTCCAAAAAGGTAAGAAACTCGAAAAACGGATTAATAACGAAAAAGATACGCTAATTACGAGTTATACGTTAATTAAACGGATTTATAAAATAACTTTTATAAATATTATACAAAACAGAAAGTTTGGTAATTTTAACAGATTATACATATTTTTAGGATTCCAAAACAATAAGAAACGTAATTTTTCGATTAAAAACGAAGAAGTTATGAATTACGCAAGTTTATATACTTAAAATGTATAAAAATATTTTTATAAAACTATTTTTATAAAAAGTTACTGTTCATGACAGAAACATTAATTTTTGTAAACTTCATAAATAAATAGAACTTTCAATTACGAGAACGTGCTCGAAAGAATTACTAAAAACGGAGCTAAAACGAATAAAATACGACGTTTACAATAATTCGAGTTTATAAAAGTAATTTTATAAACTATGAACAATAAACATTACTGTTCATCAGCTGACCCCACTTATTAAAAATGTGATAATTTGATAACAAAGTCATGGTCAAAAAAATCGCTAAAATTGGGATTAAAACGAACAAGTTATTGCATTTACGGGTATTACAACAATTAAATTTATAAAATGCATGAACAGTAAAAGTACTGTTCATCAGAAGGTTATAAAATATAAAAATATAATATTTTTATACATCATCTCAATACGAAGACATGGACGTAAGAAACGCGAGAAACGGGTTTAAAACGGGAAAGTTATGCTAGTTTTACTAAAACGATAATTATAAACGTTTTCACTCTATAACAACGATTTCTAAATTACAAATAGACGGTGATGAAGCTATATAGAATTATATGTGGTTATCAAAGTACTATATTACTAGGGAGTTTCATAATGAGGCCTCTTCGGGGTGGCGTATCGACGAGTTGTTGGATTTACGATTTAAAGTGTCCTAGCTCCTCATACGTCACTACATGACCTCTTAAATTATGATAGCCCGAACGATAGTATGATGTAACTAACATAGACTTGTATATGATGTTAGTTAATCAAAGCGATTAGTGCTTATACGACCTATGTTAATTTAGGTTGCATTCGATCATTTACGTGACGCGCTATCTGTGATATTTGGATTATCAGTAACTCAAGGTGAGTTCATAGCCCCACATTTTTACGATTTCAATGATTTATAACTTTGGGGTGGAAACATGCTTTGTTTTATAAATTGGACGCAAGTGTATATTTTATATTGATTACGTGTTTGCCTAAGTAGCGATAACCCAAGTTGAGCCCATTATCATGAACTGTCAATTGCATAGATGTAGTTGTGAATTACATTATGTGAGCGCGAATGTTATGAATAGATCTATTTGGGATTGACCTCCCCGTTCGGGTGATTAGCTATCACCGGGAACGAACGTTATAACATGTCGGATTTGGGATGTTTAGGGTTGAACATCTGATCGGGCAGAATAATGTTAGGAATAAATCTTCATATGACTTAATACTGCCAACAGTACTAAAGGAGTTAGTACTGCCAGTACAAAGTTAGTACTGCCAAGGTTACTTAATACTGCTAGTAGTAGAAGTTAGTACTGCTAAATGGTCAAAGGTGATGAACTGAAGATAAGAATGCATGGAGAGTATTTCGGATATTTATATTTGAATTGTAACTGAACCTAAATGATAGGCTGATATCTTTGTAAAGGGTTCTTTGTATTTCTATAAAAGGAGATCCCAAGTGTAGTGCAAAAGTTTTAAACGGACTTTATGTCGTTCTTATATATATTGTGCTATTGATCTGAAAAAAGTAACACGCCCCGTATACTCCTTATTACGTTGCGAACCATATTTTGGGGGTGTTACAGATTGGTATCATAGAGCCAAGGTTATAGAGAACCAGGTCAAATGTTTTGCTGGACTATAACTGTTTTCAAACATTGCATTCATAAAAAGAGGTTTTTACGGGACACACTAGTTGTTGCATTCGTTAGTTATACTAAATGCATTCATAATTGATATACGTGTTTATAATATATTACGTATATTGCAATAAGAGCCTTATATAATATACTTATAAGTTATTTTCTGCTAGTCAAAAGTCATGTCAGTGATTCAGCAGATTACCTATACTTTTATGTTCACTCTAAGGCACAATCATAGAGTATCCCATCTGAGGATCCTTACGCGGAGGCTGCCAGACAGTTACTGGAGCAGGCACCACGTTCTCCAAAGTATGTACCTGACCCCATGGAGCTGGAGGATCATGTACCAGTGTACATTCCTGATCCTGAGCACCCTGAGGACTTAGTGCCAGCTGAGGATGAGGGGGGCACTAAGAGGTTTCATTAACTGAGGTTGCTTCTGCACCTCCACCACCACCATCCTTTTACCCTCAGTTATGACACCCAGTACTAGAGCAACCATGACTCAGATGAGAGTGCTCGCACCATCCACCTATCATCTACTACTCTCCATCAGGGACACCACCATAGTTACCTATTCCACTACTGCACCATCCACTAGCCGCTAGCTGATATTCAAGAGGGCTGACACGCCGCCTCGGAAGAGGCTACTACTTACTGCTCCCAGACCTGGGTGTGAGGTTGGGGAGAGTTCTGCTGCTGCTGCTGTGAGACAGCCAGGACCCACTATGGCCCGTAGGGTCGATTGCAGTTCTGTAGACACTGTGGAGACTAGGGTCTGAGATACTGAGAGGAGGATGATGGCCGCCTTAGAGGTGGTCAACTTAAGGGTCAGTTACCAGGTAGATGTTCACAGTAGAGAGAGTTCGGAGTTTTACTCAGGACATCACGATGCCCAGAAGGATTATGCAGTTGTGAGAGCTGAGATTGAGGTATTGAGGAGAGAAGAGACTTGCTTAAGAGCAAGAGAGTATGGGACCCGTCAAGCTTGGCTAGGTCTGTGGCCTACAACGGGGAATTAGAGGCACGGTTATCTGTTGTTTGAGACTCTGGCGCGTCTCCAAGAGTGGCTGCGTACAGAACGTCGCTGGATGATCGAGCGAAGTGGCTATCATGCGTCTTCTGGATTTGGAGGCTTGGAGCACGCGATGACACCTTAGAGGATAATGGTAGTTGTGCCTATGGTTACTTTTATTCATTATTGAGCTAGAACTATATAGCCTGCTAAGTTTTTTTGGGTTTCTAAAGCGTGCAGGCGTGTATTGATCTTTGTTTTGTTTTGTATTCGGTATGGATCTTTTATCTTTTGTTTAAGCTATGTTGTATTGCTACTATGTTATAGGGTAAGCCCGGCTAGTAGGGCTCTAGAGTTGATTTTCTTTTTATTTTGTAATAGCGTTAGGGATTATTGTTACCATAACGATCTTGTATATTTCAGATTATATTTGGAATGGATGTATATATGTCATGTCGATCTTGTGTTGGTTGTATTGTTTTACTATGTGATGTGTTTATTTTATTTATGTTGCTTATCGTTATGTACGTTATGATTGTAAAAAAATCAACGGGTATTGTATTTTTGTGATTGAAGAAAAAATGGGCACCAAATTGACCATAAGGTCATTACCAGTCACACCAACTAACCACCAAACTGTTACTAAGGCACAACTTAGGCCTTAATTGGACGAGGAGTTACTACTGCAATGTTGAAGCAGAAGCAAGCAGAGTTAGAATGGCTAGACAAATTGGTTAGGACCAAGGCCAGCATAAGCTGTTCGCGAATGCTCTTACTCAAAATTCCTAAAATGCAAACCTTTGGGCTTTAAAGGCACTGAGGGAGTCGTCGGTCTCACTCGAAAAAGTAACAAGTTGAGCTTCTAGTTTCTTAACAGCTTGACTATAGGCAAGTATTTGTACTTCTTTATCACCTAACTGATTCATTTGTTCATCACACAGTATTTTAAGCTCATTATATGAATTAATGCAAGTTTTAGAACATAATGATACCTCACTACTAGAAATGATAGCCATGAGTGCATGATTTATCTTTTCATCTTCAGTATGCTCTCCCCAATTGACAATACCATCATCCATTGTCAGCAAGCCCATCTGATTCTTCTCTTGCTTTCCAGCTTCTTGGTGTTGATAAAATGAGTCTCTCCTCTTCTTTCCATCATGTGTCCCCTTTGCTGTACATTCCCTAGCAAAGTGACCAGTGTTGTGACAATTGAAGCATTCAAGCTTCTTTTTGTCAAAACCAACAGGTGTTTTTCCATCCACACGAACCCTCCTTCCAGTTTTCTTATAGAACTTCTTCATTCGAATAGCAATCATTGCTATCTGCCAGTTTATGTCCATCTCTTCAATGTCCAAGTCATCAATTTGTTCCAGGTCTTCATGAAGCAAGTCCCAGTCTTCTGATTGTTTGGCAAAGAGGGAATAAATAACTTCATCAGCAAAACCAGCAAGAACTTCTTTTTCAGGAATATTGGTTGAAGAGCGTTTGCTTTGTGATACAAAAGCAACATTTTGAGCACTTGAAGATGTTTTTGAGGCACCTTGTATTTCCTGCTCAAAAACCCTAAGGTTATTGTACAAATCATCAATAGATAAAGTATCAACATCTGGTTTAGTTCTCATAGTCATTGCCAGATTGGACCATGCTGGGGGCAAAGACCTGAGAAACTTATAATTTGCATCCTCAGTTGATACTTCAGCACCATGAGCTTCCAACTGAGAAAGTAATTGTTGGAATCTGTCATATCCCTTTTCTAACCCTTCTGAACTGGATATTGTAAATGCTTCAAACTGTTGTTTGAAAACAGCCTTCTGCATTTTCTTTGAATTTGCATTACCACCAAACCTAGTTCTGATGGCTTCCCAGATTTCTTTTGCATCATCCATTCCATGAAATCTTCTCATATGTTCCTTGGGAATTGCCATCAACAAGATATTCTTAGCCTTCCTTTCCTTTTCAACAGCTTGAATTTCTGCAGCAGTTACTGGTGGAAGTATTCGAATAACACCATCCTTTCCAGTTGAAATTCTCTTCTTGGAGTTTCCATTCTGAATTACCTTCCAAACATCATTGTCAATGTACTCAAGGTAATGCTCCATCTCCATAGCCCATATATCATACTCCTCCTTCTTCAGAATTGGGAGTTTGATATTTGAGATAGCAGTTGTTTGAGGAATCACCTGTTGTTTCACCTGTTGGTGTTGTTTAGGTTGCAGCACTATGTGTCTGATGCATTCTTCATGGTTTTGATGCTTTCATCATCACTGAGACGTTGAGAGGAATTCATCATTAACAGGTTGAGATATTTTTTTAATGATCTAAAAGAGAGTGTTGTTTGTGGGTTCTAGTCGATTCTTCTTACTCCAGAGTCCCTCTTATTGGCTCTGATAACTTGTGGTCACTGTGTTGGATTTTATAGGCCTTTGTAAGATAATAGCTTACTTGTATAAAACCAAATCAACTATGTGAGAGACACTGAAGTTTGAATATCCAAGTGTAATGCGGAATTTATAACACAATAGTATTAAAAAGAACATATATAATACTAACTTTGCTATTGATTTTATTAAGCTTAATGTTACTATTTGTTATATAAAACTCTAGCCGTAGGGTTCTTTTTACACCAACGGAAACCTAAAAGGCTATACAATACGTGGTTGAAAGGATAATGCATATCCTTTCTAAGTTTCTCCTAAAATATCTTAAGATAAATTATTATCACTTTTATGTTACATTAAACAGACTTACCAAATTACCAACAAGTTACTAACTATAGTATGCCAGACTAACTTAATACTGCAGACTTTAACAGTACTGCCACTGAACTAATTTTACTACAGTCATAAACTGTTATACTACTAGTATTAAGTCTTTTACAATATATTTCCCAACAATACATAGGCCGGATTTGTTGCAATTTATACAAAGATATATGAGAAAAATCTTGCAATTTGGTCTTTGTACTTCATATCACCATTAAACCTATACATACTTTGTTTCTTTGACCAAGACCAAGTACCAGTCATTTGTTCTTGACAACTATTGCAATCTGTTTGATTAAGCTGTACCATATAATACATAGTATTATCTTGTAAGAGAAATCATACAACTCAAACACTTGCTAAAATCAAACTTTTCTCTCCTTTACTCTCCCTATTAGGCACAACAAACAAACTTCCCCTTAAGTAATCCATTACAAAATTTTTATCCTAATTTACTTCATCCTACATCATTCCTAGATATACTAAGATGTTTCCAGAGCAGTGTGTTAACCATTTTCATAAGTAATTATCAAGAAATGGGAAAGCTTGGGTTGCATATGGAAAATTAGGGGTTTTCATAAGCTGGTTAGCTTGGGTTTTAAGTTAATAAAAGGGTTTAGCACATATTTCTTCATCATCATTCTATTATAAGGTTACCTAAAATCTTTATCTTTCATTTTCATGATTTTATTTGCATATGATGTTTTATATAGAAAAATCTCCATTTAAGACTTTTGAATATGTAAAAGGGATTTTTACTTGTGATTATGCTTTTGTACACTTTTTCATATTATATTAGGTTGATAATATCATGTTAAAATGGATCTATAAGTGTTATACCATGTTGATTAAGTGTAAAAATGTTTATGTACAAATTAGGGTTTATAAAGTTTACTTAATATGTTACAAGTAAAAATAATGCAAATGACATGTTAATCTTGATTATGGACTTTTGGTTATGTTATATGCACACTAAAATAAGGTTATATTGGAAGTATAAGTGATGAACAACCTTGGTTAAGCTTAAAAAGTGTTAATGAAAGATTGGGTTTTTAATGATTTCAATGAAAAGCTACAAAGTAAATGTGTATAATAAACTTGATAAATTGTTGAATTTTGGTTAATTTGGACATTATGAGCGACAAGGTTGGGACTAATGGACTTTATTATATGTAGGACATATAATATATATATAGTAATAAAAGACTTATGGTAAATAACAAAGTTGAAAGTTTAGAAACATAAAGTTTACATATGGATATCAAGAAAGACATTCTAACTTTCTGTTTTATTGACATACCAACCTGCCCACTTTATATATTTCATAAAACAGTACGGTCTCATGACGATTCCAAAAATGCTATGAAAACTTGGAAAAACGGAATTAAATAATGAAACCGTTTAGGTTAAAAACAAGTTATACGATAAATAACGGATTTAATAAAAGTATTTTTATAAAACAATTTAAAAAATTATATAAAACAGCAAAAGTTTAATATTTTAACAGATGTAAACATATTTTTTGGATTCCAAATTGATAGAAACGGGAAATTTTCAATTATTAACGATTGAGATTAGAATTTCGCGAGTTTAACTGGACAATTAATACTTTTTATAAACACTATTTTTATAAAAGTTACTGTTCATGAAAAGATATATTTATTTTTGTAAACCTCTAAATAAATTGACTAAACTTTTTTTTCAATTACGAGAATGTGCTCGAAAATAATCGCTATAAAAACGGAGCAATAAACGAATAAAATACGACGTTTAAGGGTTTTACGGATAACTAAAATATAAATAAAACTTTATAACTGGTCTCCGTGAACAGTAAAAAGTACTGTTCATCACAGGTCAAAAATATGAAAATGGTCAAATTTGATAACTCGTCCTAATACGAAAGCGTGGGCATAAGAAACGTCAAAATTCGGGCTTAAAAACAGCGATGTAAGTTTACGCCAGTTTTTCTACATACGGATAATTATAAACGTTTTAACTTTAACACACAATTTTTCCAAAAAACAATTAAGATGGTGATTTGCATTATATGAAAATTATGCTATAGGTAGTAAAGTACCCAATGTGAGTGATACTTATATGACCCTTAATTTAAATAGGTTGATCTGACGATTTGCGTGACGCATTCATCTGTGATATACTTGACATACGTCTACTCACAAAGTGAGTTCATAGCCCCTACGTTTTACTTTGCTTTTGTTTTATAAGTTTTTGAGGTGAGAAACATGCAATGGTTTACAACTGGACACAAGTTGATACTTTTATATGATGATTACGTGTTTGCGCTATAGTAGCGATAACCCAATCTGAGCCAGTTATCATGAATTGTCAATTAAATGGACTCGTGAGCGCGAATGTATGTATAGATCTATTGGGATTGACATCCCCGTTCGGCCGTGATTAACTTTCATGGGGCAAACGAACGTATATACAATGTACGAACGTAGGATTGTTGCGGGTTGAACATCATAACGGGCAATGTAGGCAATTTATATGGTATGCATTTATGTCGAGCTTCAGTATCTCAGTGTCTGAGCTTAGGGCAACGTGATTACATTTATATGATGTCTGCATTGTTGCATTATCATTCACTTGGGAAATCTTGTGGGTCATTCAATATACGATTTATCAACCCTATAATTCCTCCAAATTATTGTTGTCTGTTTTTAAGCATGGTTTTAGGGATCGTAAGAACGAGGTGCAAGGGATTACATTGGTGGTTTTGTTTTGGAATTATCATGCATTAAAAGATTTCTGTCGCATTACATTTTTGTATAATGTTAGTAGGGGTGTTAAAAAAAACGTGGGAATGATTTTGAATTGGATGTGAAACCGACAAAACCAAGCCGAATACGCTCAATCTGAAACGAAATACCCGAATCCGAAGAATCCGAATAACCGAAAAAAAAAAAAGAAAAAAACCATAACCAATTAAACCCGCCTTATAATGGTTTGTTGTTTCACGGTTTTTACTTTTAGATATCCGCGGTTAACCGCAAACCGAATTGTGCAATTATAAACATGATTATTTTCTAATCTAATATTCAAATAATTATTACAAAGTATTAAACTGATTATTGCAATAATATTATTGTATAACGAATTTTTCGCTGTAAGTAAACATTTGTAAAAATCTATGTAGTTTGAAATTTGATTAACGTGATCGTATCTATAAGTCGAGTAATATTTTTTGTTTAATACGTTATTTATGAATATTTGATGCAATTTGTCAATGAAATTACGATTGTTTTATATGAACTTTTAAAATTCAACGTCATTTAATTTTATACTAGAATAATTTATGTTCTAGACTATGTTATTTTTTATACGGTTAAACTCTATTAAACGTCAAAAACGGTTAACCGTGACCCGAACCGCGGGTAACCGCTCACTTGGGGTACCCGCATGTCCGGTTACCCGCCTAGTACGGTTCGGCGACGGATAGTAAAATTAATTACCCGCCCCGATACGGATAGTTTAAATCTTCCAACTAACCTAACCGAACCTCCCCGTGAACACCCCTAACTGTTATGGGCTAGAAATCTTTGTATTTTGAACAAGTGAACAAGTGAAGCTTCGGCTTATGTAACAAATATATTATTAATTCCAATGTATCAGTTTTAAACGACTTTTTGGTCGTTCTATATACATCTTGTGTTATTGATCTATGAAGTAACACGCCTCGGACCCTTATTCCACTGCGACCCAATTTGGGGGTGTTACAGATTGGTATCAAGAGCCAAGGTTATAGAGAACCAGGTCAAATGTTTTTGTTGGACTATAACCATTTTCAAACATCGAATTCATACAAAGGGGTTTTACACGGGACATACATATGTGCATACATTCATGCATACACTACTTGTTGCATTAGTTGGTTGGACTAGATGCATTCATAATTGATATACATGTTATGATATAAATGTATATTACTATAAGAGTCTTATATTAAATACTAATATAAGCTATTTTGAATTTTCAGATTCAGTCATGTCAGATTCGGATGAATCGGGGGTTACATACACGGAGGTTTCCAGCCCATTTGAGGGTTTATCAGACATAGGATCACCGAGAGCCGATGATCACGAGTACCTTGAGCTGCCTTGGATGCCAGAGGACCCATACGTGGAGGCCGCTCTTCAGGCCCCACCCTCTCCAGATTACGTGCCTGGCCCTGAGGAGCCAGAGCAGGCACCACCTTCGCCAGATTATGTTCCAGGCCCAGAGCATGCTAATGATGAGATTGTTGCTGAGGATCAGCCATATGCTGAGGATGCCTCACCCACTGCTCAGTCACCTGACTATGTCTCGGAGTCCGATCCTGAGGCGGACCCGGAGGAGGATGACGATGAGGACCCCGAGGAGGATCCTGTCGATTATCCTGCTGATGGAGGAGATGACAGAGATGACGAGGAGGGGTCATCAGAGGATGATGAGGATGATGACATGGACATCGAGGCCGATGATGATGAGGAGGAGGAGGAGCACATAAGCCCTGCCACTTTTACTTGTTGCTTTACCAGTACTGAGCTAGGCCAATTTGCGGAGGAGAAAGAGAGCCATTCGAGGACTGATGAGTCCTGCGGCCACACCACCCTGTTATAGGTTGTGACTGCTTGGATTTCTTTTCCTGCTCCAGTACCTACACCAGTATGGTTCTGATGCAGAGGTTGCAGATTCTCGCTATATCTACCACCATCATCACCACCTTCCCTATGGTCTTCACCACTTCCCCTAGATACAATCTCTATCATACCCTATCCACCACCCTCACTGTGTTTATCACAGCACCACCTCCCAGAACCCATTCTTTATTAGGTATTTCGAGCTGCTATGATCGGATGAGAGCTTGAGGCCGCATCTACTTCCCATTCTTACCATTACTACCACCCTTTATACTCTCCCACTCCAGACCAGATGCACCATCATTAGGGATACCACCACCCTTGCCATATCAGTTCCTATTCAGCACCTCCATTGTACTACCTCTTTAGTCGTACGGAGGACAGACCAAAGGTTACCTTACCAACTTTAGAGGTTAGGTATCGCTCTTGTCTCGGTTACGAGGGTAGGAGACTGCTACTGCTGCTAGACCGGCTGGAGGTCCTAGAGCAGACTATGCCTTTGTAGCTACTATGGATAGGGAGATCAGGCGTGATCCAAAGATAGAGGTTGGATATGGGATCACCGACTCGTGAGATGAGATAGTTGAGACCCTTCAGGGGGCACCAGCTAGTACTAACACAGAGTTGGGTTGACATATGACAGCATTTGAGACTAGGGTTAGGCAAGACACGAATGAGATTAATACAAGGTTAGACGATGAGCGGAGTCAGAGACAGCTATAGGCTGGTCGGCTCAATATGTTGTTTAGAGACAAACGAGCACATGTATATACGCGTCATTAAATAGAGACAGGGCATAGATTGTCAGTGAGGCTTTGGAGGCGGGTCGATGGACTGCGAGTGATCTTTGCCCGCGGAGGAGGTTATGTCATCTGCGCATACCTTACTGGGTCAGATGTCAGAGATTTAGAGAGTTTGCATAGCTGCTGATCGCAGGGAGACAGGCTGTAATTTCAAGAGATGCAGAGGCAGACCCATAGGAGATTTGCAGAGATGAGAGAGTTGAGGACAGCTGATCATACCCGACAACAGCAGCTTATACAGACATTGACAGTGATGCAGTCATTACAGGGACTGTGACCACACTACAAGGGACAGGTGAAACACACTACAGGGACAAAGTTACAGCAACTACAGGGACTGGCAGGGACCCGTTGGAAGGTCTCTGCACTAGACCAGAGATGCCAGAGGAGGCTTGGTAGCAGTTCGTAGATTAGATCCATCTTTGGCTAGTCATTTTGTATATTGCCTACTAAGTATTACGGGTTTAATCCCGGCTATAGTTAAGGCTTTAGGTTGTTCATGTTTATTTTGTAACTCTAAACGTTATGATCATTTTGTTATCTGGGACATTCATGTATCGTTTTCCAATTTATATCATAGAAATGGTTGTTATTATGTCACGTCTTGTAATCGAATTTGTTTATGATTGAATGTCGATTTGGATTTGGTTATACATTGTTGATTACAATTCAGTCTGTTTATTTCACTGTGTGATGTGTTCTCACTTTATTTATCAGGTATATGTTTTGTCAACTGGTTATGATTTTTATGAATCTAAAAAGGGTATTGGTTAATTTTCCTGTTGATTAAGAACAATGTCACCAAAACGGAGACACTTAGGTCAACACCGATAACACACCCCAAAGGCCCAACAAACAACCCCACACATCGGTCAACTAATGCCCAACTTCACAGGCAATGATTGACAAGGTGTCCACTGCGCTTTGGCAAACGTGTGCAAAACAAGGAATGCTGTGACGTACACTTCGGGGAATAGGGTACGGTAGAAGGACTGAACTCGTTGTCTCTGAGAATGCACTTACCAGACTTTAGGAAGTGCCAAACTCTTATTTTCAAAGGCACTAAGGGAGTTGTTGAATTAACTCAATGGTTCGAATGGATGGAGATTGTTTTCCGCATAAGTAACTGCTCTGTGGAAAATCAGGTTAAGTTTTCCACGTGTACTCTTCTAGCAGGTGCTCTAACATGGTGGAATTCCCATGTTATGACTGTCAGTCATGATGCTTTGAACTATGCAGTTGACTTGGGTCCGATACTGAAGAAATGAAGTTGGCTGACAAGTACTGTCCAAGGAACGAGATGAAAAAGCTCGAGGCCGAATTATGGAATTTGAAAGTGAAGGGTACTGATGTAATTGGGTACAACCAACGTTTCCAGGAACCAGCACTGCTGTGTGTTAGGTAGTTTCCGGAGGAGTCTGACAAGATTGAAAGGTACGTCGGCGGATTGCCCGACATGATCCATGGAAATATTGTAGCATCAAAGCCGAAGACTTTACAAGAGGCTGTTGAAATGGCCACTGAACTAATGGATAAGAAAGTCATCACCATTGCTGAAAGACAGGCTGAGAACAAAAGGAAGTTTGAAAACACTTCCCGAAACAATCAAAAACAACAACAACATAACAAGAGATAGAACACTGGCAGGGCCTATACTGCAGGGACTGGTAAAAAGAAGCCATACGGGGGATCTAAACCCCTATGCGCTAAATGCAACTATCACCACGATGGTCTATGTGCTCCAAAATGCCACAAATGCAACAAAGTTGGCCATTTTGCTCGTGACTGTAGGAGTACGGGAAATGCCAACAATGCTAACAATCAGAGGGGCACCGGGTCAGGCCAGAAACCTACTTGCTTCGAGTATGGAGTTCAAGGACACTTCAAGAGGGAATGCCCAAAGCTGAAGAACAACAAAAACCGTGGAAATCAAGTTGGTAATGACAGGGCTCCAGCCAAAGTATATGTGGTGGGACATGTAGGGACAAACCCAGATTCCAATATCATGACGGGTACGTTCCTTCTCAATAAACATTATGCTTCTATATTATTTGATATTGGTGCCGATAGGAGTTTTGTGTCTACTGACATTAGTTTCCAAATGGTTATCAACGGCAGTCTTACCTTATATCACTATTGATGATGACGTCGAACTAGCTGACGTGTGGATGGATAATTTGGTTTCAAACAATATCCTTAGGGGTTGCACATTAAATCTCCTGAACCACCCATTCAACATAAATTTAATGCCCGTAAAACTTGGTAGTTTCGATGCTATAATTGGTATGGATTGGTTGGAAAAGTACCAAGCAATCATTGTGTGTGTCGAGAAGATCGTTCGTATCCCCTGGGGAAATGAAACATTAATTGTTCACAGTGACGGAAGCAACCGGGGACACGAGGTTCGTCTGCACATTATCTCGTACTACAAAACACAAGAATACATGCTAAAAGGATGTACAGTCTTTTTAGCACATGTTAGTACAAAGGAGGTTGAAGACAAGTAGGAGAAGAAGCGACTTGAGGATGTACCAATAGTTTGAGATTTTCCTGAAGTCTTTCCTGAGGACTTGCCGGGTCTTCCTCTGACTCAACAAGTGGAATTTCAAATCGATTTAATACCTGGTGCTGCACCCGTAGCTCGGGCGCCTTATCGATTGGCACCTTCTGAAATGAAAGAGTTGTCGGAGAAACTAAAAGAACTATCTAACAAAGGCTTTATAAGACCTAGTTCCTTACCCTGGGGAGCTCCGGTCTTGTTCGTTAAGAAGAAAGACGGGTCATTCTGGATGTGCATTGATTATCGGGAATTGAACAAGCTAACGGTAAAGAACCATTATCCACTTCCAAGAATTGACGATCTATTTGATCAGCTTCAAGGGTCGAGTGTCTACTCAAAGATCGACCTAATGTCGGGTTATCACCAACTGAGGGTTCGAGAAGAAGACATTCCGAAAACCGCTTTCAGGACTCGTTACGGCCATTATGAATTTCAAGTTATGCCATTTGGTTTGACAAACGCACCTGCCGTATTCATGGACCTTATGAATTGGGTGTGCAAACCGTATTTGGATAAATTTGTAATTGTCTTTATTGAAGATATTCTGATATATTCAAAGAACAAGCAAGAACACAAAGAGCACCTTAAGCTAATCTTAGAATTTCTTAAGAAAGAGGAGTTGTATGCCAAATTTCCGAAGTTGTGAATTTGGCGATTTCCTAAAGTACAGTTATCCTGGTCACCGTGGTTGATTATTTGAGGGTATTCAGGGGATCCTGCCAGATCGAATCCTTAAAGATTGGAACATCTCCTAGTCATCAACGGAGATTCGTCATTTTTTTGGTCTTCTTGCTGTTGTATATCGAAGATTCATTGAAGGGTTTTCGAAGATCGCCAAACCAATGACCAAGCTCACCCAAAAGAAGGTCAAGTTTGAGTGGGGTGATAAACAAGAATGCAGTTTTCAACTGTTATGGATTAAAGCAGAAGTTGTGCAGTGCACCAATCCTGGCCTTACCTGAAGGAAGCGAAGATTTTATCGCATACTGCGATGCTTCAAAGAAGGGTTTGGGCGTTGTGTTAATGCAAAGAGAAAAGGTGATTGCTTATGCATCACGCCAACTGAAGATTCATGAGAAGAACTATACAACTCATGATTTGGAACTTGGAGCAGTAGTGTTCGCTCTCAAGATTTGGAGGCACTACCTGTATGGAACCAAGTGCACGGTGTTCACTGATCATAAGAGCCTACAACACATTCTTAATCAGAAAGAGTTGAACATGAGGCAACGTCGTTGGTTGGAGTTGCTCAGTGATTACGATTGTGAGATTCGTTATCACCCGGGAAAGGCAAATGTTGTTGCTGATGCTTTGAGCAGGAAAGAACGAGAACCACCGTTAAGAGTTCGAGCCTTAGTCATGACTATTAGTTTGGATCTTCCCAAACAAATCTTGAATGCTCAGACTGAAGCACGGAAACCAGAGAACATCAAGAATGAAGATGTTGGAGGAATGTTGGTTGAAAACGCTAAAAATCCAAAGGCGATTAGGACGGAAAAGTTGGAACCCCGTGCGGATGGAACCCTATGCCTCAATGGCAGGAGTTGGTTACCTTGTTATGGCGATTTGCAGACTGTGATCATGCACGAGTCCCACAAATCAAAATACTCTATACATCCGGGTTCTGACAAGATGTACCAAGACATGAAAAAGCTATATTGGTGGCCCAATATGAAGGCAAACATCGCCACCTATGTTAGCAAGTGTTTGACCTGTGCTAAGGTCAAGGCCGAACATCAAAGACCATCAGGATTATTGGTACAACCCAAGATACCTGAATGGAAGTGGGACAACATCACTATGGATTTTGTTACTAAGCTTCCTAAGTCGTCGCAAGGCTACGACACCATTTGGGTGATTGTTGACCGACTCACTAAGTCTGCAATCTTCGTACCGATGAGAGAGACTGATCCTATGGATAAACTTGCAAGAATGTACCTAAAGGAGGTTGTTACGAGGCATGGAATACCTGTTTCAATCATTTGTGATCGCGACCCGCGGTTCGCATCTAATTTCTGGAGGTCACTTCAGAACGCTTTGGGTACTAATTTGGATATGAGTATTGCGTACCATCCAAAAACAGACAGGCAAAGCGAGAGGACCATTCAAACTCTTGAGGATATGCTTCGTTCTTGTGCAATCGACTTTGGAAAGGGTTGGGTTAACCATTTGCCAGTAGTCGAGTTCTCATATAACAATAGCTATCACGCTAGCATCAAGGCCGCACCATTCAAAGCACTTTATGGTCGAAAGTGTCGTTCACCTGTTTGTTGGACCGAAGTTGGAGAAGCTCAAATCCTCGGTCCAGAATTAATACAAGAGACGACCGAGAAAATCGTCCAAACCAAGCAAAGGATGCAAGCCGCTCGAGATCGACAGAAAAGTTACGCCGATCTAAAGCATAAACCGATGGAATTCCAAGTCGGGGATAAAGTTATGCTTAAAGTTTCGCCTTGGAAAGGGTTCGTACAAGACCGAGCTTCTCTTGTTAGACTGTGAAATTGTGTTTCTAACAATCTCCCCCTAAGTGAGGTCTTCTTTTGAGGTCTTCTTAGCGTACATATTTGAATTCATAGCATATTTAGCTCAGTTGTCGTTGCCGGTTCTCTCTTTGTCTAACATTTGTGCTTCTGTAGTAATGCAATCTTTGAAACTTGAAGTACTAGATTTGATAACTTCATTCTTGATCTCAGATTATCTTGAATTACTTGTGATCTTTTCTTCAAATTAGCCCATTTGACCTGAACTTGGGTCCGACATGCTCATACTTGCTGTAATCATGAAAGGCTTTAGTCTCTTTCTTTTCTTTTTTTTGTTTTTTTATTTTTTTTTTCTTTTTTTTTTTTTTTTTTTTTTTTTTTTTTTTTTTTTTTTTTTATTTTTCTTTTTACTTATTTTGACTTTTAGCATTTGAAGAAAAACTTTGATTTCAGAGGTGCGAAAGCTTCATGTACTTATCTTTCTTGATGTCTTTAAATCTTTGAGTATGAACAATATAGTTTTTAGCAAACTATCAGCTATCAATGGATTTGATATCTTTACCATGAGCCGTTTGCTATGGACTAGTCAATGCTTTGTTGCAATTACAAGGTGCAATGATAACCTTATAGTTTTTAGCAAACTATCAGCTAGGAACGGATTTGATATCTCTTTACCAGTAGCCGTTTGCTCTGGAGTAGTCAACTCTTTGTTTTAGAAACATGGTGAGTCGATTACCATACAGTACGAATACTGCACATTGTGATCAGATAGATTCAATAAAGAACCTTCTTGACAGGTTTTCCTGCTCATGCCTTTATGTCTCCCAATACCGAAGTATTAGATTTCCGTTATGCTTGTGTCTCTAAACCAGATGTTCGTAATGGAATGGTAAAGGTGAGTCAGTAATGTTACTATCTGCTGACTATACGTATATTCCTTGGTTCAGAGTTTTACTTCTTAATACAATTAAGTACCGTAGAAGACCTGTCGGCAAAAACATGATTTGAAATACATTCGATGTGCTTGTGAAATTTATTTAGGACACAACGAAAGTTTAAATCAGAATGCTCTGATGATTTTTTGAAAGATATCTCGGAAAAGTCTTGAAGTGCCTCATGGCTCTCATCAAACTATACACGTATTTGTAGACGAGTCATTCTCATCTAGTGGATACTGTCCGAAGACAAGTATGTGAGTATTCTACGAATACCCTGGTGGTACAACATATCATTCCTTCGCATTCCTTAAGATCACTTTCCCAATCATGAAACAAAAGATTCTTATGAATTATCCAGAAGATACTAGTGAATAATCCAAAAGCTTGGTCTTGACATTGTTGAGTATATTGACATTTTACTCCCCCTACTACATGTTGCATCGATATATCGAAAGATGTTTTGCACATGTAAGGATAGGACTTAGCATTTTGAATCAATCATTAGTTATCCGGTTTACATTTAAGTCACATTTTCTCCCCCGATCAAAAGTATGCAACTTTTGTATGGTTTTGATCTATAATGGACTTAAAATGTTTTGAGCTCCCCCTCAAACCTTGAGGTAAGCTAATTAAGCACAAATATCAAGTGAATATTAAAACGAGATCTGAAACATACCGAGATAGGAGTGATAAATCAAACCATCCGAAGACGTAGGTTGTGGCTCGTTTCAATCTTGCAGTACTAGAATCAGCAACAGTGCGTCCAACTGACCTTCAAAACTGTTAGTATACCTGATTCTCCCCCTCAAACAATGACCCGGGTATAATAGAAAAGGTTTTGGTCAATGTCTGAATGGTGACTCCGAACATGTTTGATAAAACAAATTGTTTATTAGAAAATTGTTCGGGTCTTAGACAACTTCTTGTCTGTGGAAGAAATAATGCACTGAAACGTACATTAAATCTCTGGGTTAAGACCGGGTTACAGTCTGAAATAACTGCAAGCCATACTACACTAATTTTTTAGGAGAAAAAAAAATTTTTTTTTTAATATATATATATACTAAATGATAGAAGAGTCTTTAGCGTTCAAAAATAACCAGATATCACCCTTGGAACAGCTTTTCGATCACGTAAGTTTGCAATCACCCGGGAAACCTAGAGATCAATAGTAACTTTGGAAACTTGATCTACGCGCGGGGTAAGTTCTTAAAATGCGCATTCATAATGGGTTCCCTTATCCTAGTTAAAGGACATTATCATCAAAGCGTAAATGTCGTCCTATGAGGTTGCCACTGTGGTTAACAACATCACCAACAACCTTTCCAGTGGTCTCCAGTTGTCTTAGTAGTCTGTCACATTATGATTTCAGGCTGATTTCCAAAACCTTCTTAGTATGATCACACTATGTTTGGCCCATGGGGGGTTTTGGTATTTACAAGACTCAAAGAACGAATCACATATTGATATGTGATCAACAACATTCAAACTTCCTATTGTGATATGTGCTCTCCTCGCGTTCCACCTTTTATTGGGTATAGATATGATGGTTCCGAGTGTGGCTCTGTGGCATAGGTTGCGAGATTTAGTGGCAGGTGTGGTTCTTGTAGAATGTTCACAAGAACCATTAGGCTTCTTGTATTTGTTGCATGGTAGTTTTCGTGTGGGTTCTTTTGAAGTCCTGGGGGGTTTTCTGGAAAAGTAAACTTGCTTTTCATAGGCTAACGGGTTGGTTTTACCCAGTTGGATCTTTTTGGAGTGGAACAACTGTGAACTGTTGGTATACATACCCTAAAGCATGTACTTTGGGTTTATCAGTGGTTGATGGCTCCCACTACTTGTTTTACCATGCATAGGGTTTTCAGCTTGGTTTTTTCAGAGTTAAAGCACTAAGCTTTTCAGTGTACGCAGTTCTGTAGAGTGAGTATTTGCCTGTGATAGGTTCATTCATACCGTCTTTGTTAGTACTCACGTTTTCTTAACCTTAAGGCTTCTAGATGAATCCTAAGGGAGGTAAATCGTATTCCTTTTTAACGATTTCTGTCAGTTTCTAATGCCTGTTGGTCACAACTATCCTTCAGTGATGAAACCTACATTCAACATCCTTCTTGTGGGGCCTTATATGAAGCATCTTAATTCTCGATTGTGTCATCATCTTCCCTTGTGTAAGTGTTTTCTTTATTGTGATTTTCAATAATTGAATGGGATGGCACGAGAAGTGTCTATGCACTGTGTAGTGTTTTGATAGTTTAGGGGTAATCATGATGGGTCTTCCCTTCTTTTCTCCTCCTCCTCCCCGGTCCCTCCTCTGTTCTTCTTTCCTTCCCCCTTTGATAAATGAGAGTTACGTTTCTCAGATTCAATGACCACCCATCTTTTGTTGTTTTAAAAAAATTCCAGATTTAAGTTCAAGTAATTAGTGTGGTTCCTATCGCATGCAGTTCTAAGATTTCGCCAAAGGCAAGTCAAACTAGGGGGCACATACACTTATCGGAAGTAAGCACATATAGAGCAGATGTCTTTGTCTAAGCATTCAGCAATTAAGCATCATTTTTGATTAAAAAAGATTTTTCTTCTTATGGTCAGGTTCTTGTTATCTAGAACACATCGTTCATACTCCGAAATCCAAGTCATCATAAAAATTGTTCAAATTATTTTACTTCTCTGAAAATTGTTTATTTGCAGATTGAATGTGTTTTTTGAAGGACTCATAAATTGGTACCAGTTGTAGTTCAACAAATATTTGGCATAATCATCACACCATTCAGAAACATAGTTGGTTTTTGTGATGTTATTTTTTTTTGATACTTCAGATTGAGAAAAAACAGCGCATCAACCTTTTGAGATTAGCCAGAAAAAAAAGCTTCGACTTGGAGGTGGACGTGTATGAAGAAAGGGAGTGACAGGACCTATCTAGGTTTACTAGCTAGCTAGCAATTTCATTGGCCGGAAGCCACACAAACGCCCTGTTCTGGGGACGTCCTGTTGAGGAACAAAACTTAAGGGATTGTTCTTATTAGAAGACATTTCTCGGGTCGATTATGCCCTGGTTTTTCTTTCATCTTTTTTATGCGCATAACACTTGGTGAAACAAGTCCTCTTCACTTTCATATATAACATGCGTGGTAGAGGGATGCAAATAGGGTATCAGCATCATACAATAACAGGTTGAGCACGCTTGGCCATATAACCTAGACCTGGGTTGCGAGTGCCTAGGATGTCCTTGTGCAAGTCATCGGTTGCTTTTATAGGTTTCTTTGAAAGCATTGGAATAGTTTGTGTTGGCATGTTAAATCTTTGCAACATGTCTCTTGCAACTTTGTTAGCATTTTTCAAACAAACTATTTCATCTAGATAACTATCTGCGAGTTCCTTTTTCTCAGATAAAATCTTTTCTTTTTCAGATTGTAAAAGTGTATAGATTGATTTATCTTTTACTGAAAAGCGCAGATGTTAAGCAACACGTTTTCTTTGCTTCAAGTTCAGCGTTCGCTTGGTTACGCTGGAATCATAGGGCTTGTTCACTGTCTAACTTTGTTTACAAGAATCAAGTTGAACCTTTTGGGTATCTAGACGACTTATTTCTTGCTTGCATTGGAAGAAGACTCATTTTTTAAGTTTTCATTGACGAGCATTATCTTCCTGATTATCCTTAGTTGTCTGTCTATGTTGGTTTACGGTCAGTTAAAATGGCAATCATAGAATATGATCAGATGTATCAGCAGATTCTCAGTTGGAACAACGTTGGGCTTCTTTGTCAGAAGTTTATGATCATACGAGATCGTATTTTAATCAATATCATTCTCAGCATCGAAGTGCGAATGTTCTTCCTGTTGCATCTCCTGACTCATCTGATCATTTACATTATCAAAGATTTCATTATCATTGGAGTGTACCTTATTGACTTGACTGTTGGTGGCACTGTGGATGAAATTTGTCATAAAAGCGCGCAAAATGGGGCTTTCATCCACAGTTGATATAATATGCATCCTCATGATTGAATTCCGAATATTGTTATAGTCATTTCCAGAGGTGGATCATAGGGGCTAGTACATTACCACAATCGGGAGGAATGGCTTCAGCTTCAGCATCAAGAGTAGCCTCCTTTTCTTTTCTGCTTCCTATGAGCAGATTTATCTTTGGAAGTACAAAATATGAGAACATCCTTTGCTCTCTTTTGGTTTCTTTGCACTGTCTTGCAACATCCCAACAGGTCCTTCACCTCTGCAATTGTAACAGATCACCTTCTTGCACTCGAGTACCTGTTATGCGCTACAATTACCTGAGCTTTCCTCTGAATCGGTTCAGTAACAATTGACCATCATGCACCGTAGCATGAGTTGTGGAGTGAATATCAAGTCAAGAGCTGGTTGTTGGTGGTGGAAATGCTTTTGCGTAACCACTTAAGAGATTAGCAATCTGAGTCATAGTGGCCTTCATGCGTCATTCGAAGGAATGAGCAGTAGGTATGAGAGCTTGAAGTTGTGGGTGATGGATGAGCAGGTGCGGATTGGTGTGTGCGAACATACGCCAGAGGGACTACATACTTTCAGACTGCTCTTATTTTTATTTTTCTTTTTTTACTGTTTCTTGAGTGTCTTTTTGGCATGACGGCTCATAAGCTTTGAGGTTGGTATAAATGTTAACACATAGCTCGTGGTAGAAATGTCCATGTTCTGCTTGACGTTAGTCACATATTTACCCCAATAAGCCAGAAGGTTGTTGACAAACTTGGTGTTCATCTGATGAGTTGGAATGTTGAGCTGAGTAATCTTCATGTCATTCACAAGCTTGTGGAAACGCACAAAGTAGTCAGATTGATTCGTTTCCAATAGCATTGAAAGCGTGCGCTACTCATCAAACAGATCTTCCTTCCTTTGTTGAAGAGTCCTACCTGGTCCTTGCATAAGCAACTCTACATTATCACCTAATCTCCTTTGTAGTGCTTGTTTGATTTAGGTTGTTAAAGACTGTGTTGGGAAGACCTGACTAAGAATGATTTCTGTTGAGTATCAGCCATTCAAGTTTGTTTTCTCTTCTTTGATTCAGAATCAAGTTTCTTCCTCGGTGCGGGCACAACAGTAGAACCAGTAGGTGGAGGATCAGTGATCATCGGGTGAGTGTAGGTCATTCTGGATGGATTTAACATATCAGTCTTGCTTGGGTTTCCCTCGAATGTACCATGTGTATAAGAATCTTCCAAGAATCGTATTCACTCTCAACCAACATAGCGTGGACAAAACAATGAGTATCGGTACTGTTGCATTTTGTTTTTCATTGGATCTCTTTTAATTTAAGTACTGAATGATCGGATGCCAAGTGATTGTTGATTTGTTTGATTTGTGTTTATGTTTTGTTGTTGTTTGTTTCTTTAGTTTGAGTTTACTCAAAGAATAACTAGTTCGGTACCAAAATACTTTGCTCGTTCGGTCCGCAAAGGTTTTTGCTAGTTCGGTTCCAAAATACTTTGCTCGTTCGGTCCTCAAAGATTTTGCTAGTTCGGTTCCAAAATACTTTGCTCGTTCGGTCCTCAAAAGTTTTTGCTAGTTCGGTCCTTGAAGTATAAACTGGTTCGGTCCAAACATGAAATTCATAGTTCCCGCTTCACCATAGGATTTGCTTGTACGGTTTTGTTTTGATCCTCTTGTTCGTTGATGAAGGAAGCCACTGGTTCGATGTGTCCTTGGTGGTTTGCTCGTTCTGGTTATTTCAAAGTAAACACTCGTTCGGTTACCGTGGTTTCTCACTCGATCGGTCCTTGAATATCGAGCTAGTTGGGTCTCTCAATAGTTTTAACTAGTTTCGGTCTTCAAGGTATTTCACTGGTTCGATATCCTTGATTTCCACTCGATCGAGTCCAACCTTGAATGCCACTAGTTCGGTTCTCTAAGAATAAACTCGTTCGGTGCTTGAGACTTGACACTCTTTAGATCCCCAAAGATAATGCTAGATCGCGTTCCATTAGAGAAATGGCTAGTTCGGTTGCTAAAGCTTGAACTCGTTCGGTTGTTTCTCTTTGAAGCTTGTTCGGCTCACCCAAGAAAGTTCACCCGATCGATTGTCAAATCCTGTTGCTCGTTCGGTTGACACAAAATACGAATCCAAGGACCCTTTTCTTGCTAGAAAACACCTCGAACAACCTGTAAATTCTCAATGAAATCTTTCACAAAGAAATGTTAGCTCGAACAAGTAAGTGATTACACGATCCAAGACCACGAAATTCGATCAAGCGCTTTGTTTTTCCCTTTTTTTTTTAATATTCGAACCTCAAACAAGAAAAAAATCGACTCTCTTTTCTTTTTGTTTAATCTAAACTCGAATCATAACTAGAAAAATACTTTACTAGATTGTTTGATTACTTTACGAGATGTTTTTAGTTTATGATGATATCATTAAACAACAAACCATCTATGAATTAAAACTCAAAAAAACACAACAATATAATTCAAAAAAAAAACTTCCGAAACACTCCTTTTTTTTTTTAATTGCCGAATCCTAAAAAAATTAAAAAAAACCCAAATCAAATAAATTCATCAATCATGTAGGCTTGATACCAACTTGTAGGTTCACATGATCTTCATACACAACCTTAACAAATGATGTGTAGAATCACGATGCAGGAAAATAAAGATTTATTGTTTCGATTGAAAGAAAACCTTTTGGTGGCTAGAAACCCTAACAATAATATTGACTAACTATGATATCTTTCCTAGGAAAGAGAAAAACATAGAGTATTTATACTCTAAAGAGGATAGGCCTAGGAGGCCTTTGTGGGCTTTTTGCATCTTGCCGTTTATCACTCATTAAAACACTTACAATTAAATTAACTAAACCTAACGAGCTATGAAAGCTAATTTTCTTCAGACCGAGCTTCTCTTATTTTTACTTCAGAGACCGAGCTTCTCTTGTTAGAATGTGATATTGTGTTTCTAACAGAGCGACTTTGGAAAGGGTTGGGTTACCGCACTATTCCAGGAATAATTTTATATTAACCTTAAAACATATATGCATCACTTTTTACTTATTTTGTTCAGATGCTTGTATAACATCATATTAGTTAAAATCTCATCTATATTTTTATAAAACCGCACCATCATAAAAAAATAGTTATTATCCTCCCTACAAAACCAGTAAATGAAAACAAATTAAGTACCAAAGATAGTCAAATGTTATTTACAGAAATAAAATGTGATTAAATAAACGTGGGGTCGACATGGATGTCAAGATCTAACGTTGTACGGTACATAGACCTTATAACACCCAAGTTCATATCAAATAATAGTCTTTTAACTTATATCAATATTTTATACTGTACTTAATATTTGTAGACAAGATATTCACTATGACTTTCAAAAGATGTAGAAACTGATCCACGGTTGCTTGCAGGAAGTGGTGAACAACATACTTTGCTGAATTAAATGACTTTCAAAACCACATGTAACTTTTACCTCACCGTTGAATAAAAAATAAAAAAAACAAAAAAAAACCTGGAATGGGTATGTCAACATAAAACCCAAAAGCTTGCCATCGTCTTAGTCCACCGGTCGTCCTCACTCCTATCTCATAACCGTCGCCCCGCCGCCCATCCTATTCCTCCAAGCACAACCTGAAATTAGTTCTCACATCCATACACAACCTCGACCACAAATAATACATCCCATGCGTCGTCGCCGAGATCATCCTCCTCTTTTTTTTTTTAACTTTTTTTAGATATGAATTTAACTTTGAGAATTTGAATGCAAATCGATATATGTGATTGAGATCTGATGTAGTGTAGATCGACATATAAAAAAGAGATAAGCTTATGGTAGTTTTTTCTTTAATAAATAAAATCTACACTTTTATTTTCAAGTTATACTTTCATTCTTTTCTTTCTTTTACCTAGACATTTAGCTATGCAATGTCTTCCTTGAGTTCATGGGATCATATGGCAATTATAGGGAACAAAAGCGACTTCATGAGCCTTTCATTAATACCATATGCCACAATCTAAATGAGATAGCATCGGCTTCTATTATGACTAATGATTTACGATCAATAGTAATCCCTCTATTCAACTCACATGCTTAACGCCCCTCTCCCTGACCAATAAGGTCTGGTTCTTTGTCACAATTTAATAGCCTTTCTAGCCATAAATCATATCATTCTCCCTATCTTGCAGAATCTGACTTGAGATAAAAAACCACCTACAAGTACATTTCTACTTTAACGCCAAAGATAAACAAACATCTTTCCTTTTGCTACCTCCCTATAAAGTCAGGCCCGGCTCTCACATAAACACCCACGTTTAAACTATCATTATCTATACAATTACGTTTTCTTACAACACATACAAGCCACAATTCCACATCCCATATTATCAGATCTATTCTCAAGATGATTTGAAGCATTTGGTTTAACATCGTTTTTAAAAGGATTGAAGCCAAGAAAGAGTAAGATTTAGGGTTTCCTTTTGAATAATTAGGGTTTCATTCAATGCAAGCTTTGGTTTTTTAATCCTACAAAACAGGGTTTTATGACTTGTACTATTGTCGCTCATCATTTCTTCTTTCATCTTATTAAGGTCATAACTTGTAAAACCCTTTATGTTCCTTTCTAATCATTTATTACACCACCCTATATATGATTATGTTAGTTCTTGTCATAGAAAAAAAATAACCAATTTAGCGACTTTTTAAACATGTAAAGTAGAGTTTTTACTTGTGACCTAATAATTTTGTACACTTTTTCTTATGTTATGTGATAGGTTAATATTATGATATAATGAGAAATAATATTGTAATGTTAACATGTTGGTTTAAGTGCGAAAAATGTTTAGGTACTAAAACATTTGTACATAAAGTTACTTTAAGCGAAATTTATGCATTTTATGTAAAAGTTTGAACTTGTCTATCTTGGAATCAAATAGACAAATCCATGCGAACTTACAAGACATTGTTTTTTGTATAAATAGTTTTATTATGAGTTATTAAGTAACTTGTGGAAATTTTTCTTATTTACAAAGGTAAAAAGTACATAAAACAAGTTTATATAAAAGTATACTTATTGATCATCAAGGGGCTGTTTGGATTTTGAATTTCATACAGTGGGTTTGATGTTTTATAAAGATAATACGTCTCATGACGATTCCAAAAAGGTAAGAAACTCGAAAAACGGATTAATAACGAAAAAGATACACTAATTACGAGTTATACGTTAATTAAACGGATTTATAAAATAACTTTTATAAATATTATACAAAACAGAAAGTTTGGTAGTTTTAACAGATTATACATATTTTTAGGATTCCAAAACAATAAGAAACGTAATTTTTCGATTAAAAACGAAGAAGTTATGAATTACGCAAGTTTATATACTTAAAATGTATAAAAATATTTTTATAAAACTATTTTTATAAAAAGTTACTGTTCATGACAGAAACATTAATTTTTGTAAACTTCATAAATAAATAGAACTTTCAATTACGAGAACGTGCTCGAAAGAATTACTAAAAACGGAGCTAAAACGAATAAAATACGACGTTTACGATAATTCAAGTTTATAAAAGAAATTTATAAACTATGAACAGTAAAAATTACTGTTCATCAGCAGACCCCACTTATTAAAAATGTGATAATTTTGATAACAAAGACGTGGTCGAAGGAATCGCTAAAATCGGCATTAAAACAAACAAGTTATTGCATTTACGGGTATTACGATAATTAAATTTATAAAAGTAAATTTATAAAACATCATGAACAGTAAAAGTACTGTTTATCATAAGGTTATAAAATATAAAAATGTAATATTTTTATACATCATCTCAATACAAAGACATGGACGTAAGAAACGCGAGAAACGAGTTTAAAACGGGAAAGTTATGCTAGTTTTACTAAAACGATAATTATAAACGTTTTCACTCTATAACAACGATTTCTAAATTACAAATAGACGGTGATGAAGCTATATAGAATTATATGTGGTTATCAAAGTACTATATTACTAGGGAGTTTTATAATGAGGCCTCTTCGGGGTGGCGTATCAACAAGTTGTTGGATTTACGATTTAAAGTGTCCTAGCTCATCATACGTCACTACATGACCTCTTAAATTTTGATAGCCCGAATGATAGTATGATGTAACTAACATAGACTTGTATATGATGTTAGTTAATCAAAATGATTAGTGCTTATACGACCTGTGTTAATTTAGGTTGCATTCGATCATTTACGTGACGCGCTGTCTGTGATATTTGGATTATCAGTAACTCAAGGTGAGTTCATAGCCCCATCTTTTTATGATTTCAACGATTTATAACGTTTGGGGTGAAAACCAATGCTTGTTTTATAAATGACCAAGTGTATATTAGAGAGCGAGCGAGAGTGCTCTCCACACACACACACACACACACACTACAGGGCGTAGTGGCGAGCGCGCCAAGATGACCCATTATCATGAACTGTCAATGTATTGATGTATTAGACTTACATTTAGGAGCCAAGAATGTTATGAATAGGATCTATTTGGGATTGACCTCCCCTGTTTGGGTTGTTAGCTATCACACCACCGGGGACCGAACGTTATACCATGTCGGATTTGGGATGGTTAGGGTTGAACATCTGATCAGGGCAGAATAGCAATAATTTATTTATTGCGAAAATAATTGTCGTGCTTCAGTGTCATAAAACGTTAGGAAGAACGTAATTGTATTTTAGCGATTCTGCATCTGTTTGCATTATCACGGGGAAAGTCTTATTCGTCCTCATATTATGAATTTACTAAACTATAATTCACCCAACATTTTGTGTTGACGTTATAAAAGCAATGTTATCAGGTGTCAATAGCCAACGAGGTGCCAGGGATACATTGGTGACACTTTTGGTTATCACGCTAAAGATTTGGATGTAATATGTTTTGGGAAATGTATTGTAAATCTTTGTAATATCAAACACTGAACAAGTAAAGCTGCATGCTTTGTGTAACAAGTCTTTTATCAAATCAATGTATAATTTTAAACGACTTTTTGTCGTTCTTATATATCTTGTGCTATTGATCTGAGAAGTAACACGCCCCGGATACCCTTATTCCGCTACGACCCAATTTGGGGGTGTTACATATTTGGGTTTGCTTATTGTTGTGAAAGGATAATATTGTGGGCTAACAAACAGGGTTATAAAACCCTAAAAACGAGTGAAACAATGAGTAAAATCGTTCCCTAACTATCCATCACGAATTCCACACTTAAACCCTAAAAACTAAGGCTGTATATATAGGAAAATAGATGCGACGACGTCGCTTGTTAATTGCGACGCCATGAACCCGTAGAATCTTCTTTGGGCTTATTTAAGTCGGCTACTCAGACACCGTCGTAAAAATATCTGACACCGTCTCTTTAGGATCCTGACGCCGTCACAAAGAATTGTGACGCTGTCTCCACACTCTGTATGCCTTCTTTATATTAAATTTTGTATAGAGTTTTTAATCTTGTCCATTTCTTTCCAAATTGAGTCCAAGTCACGTGTATTTCTTCCAAATGTCAATCAAATGCCATCCAAGTGCTAAAAACGCAAAAAGAAATGATTTAGCACGTATTTTAGGCATTTTGCATGATTTAGGGGGTTAAATGACCCCGAAAAAGTGTATAAAATGACACCTCATCATTTTAACAACTATTTTTGAAATACATTTTTATTTTAAAACATTTGTAAACTTGTTTTTAAAGTATAGTTTGAACTAGAAAACCTTAGAAACAAGTATATAAGGGTGATAAAAATATTTTTTAAAACTCATATGCATTTGGTACACTCATATTGTGAACCTAAAGTGCCTCGTTATTGAATTAGGCCGCGTTTAGGACTTGTGCTATCTTTGAACTTGCATTATTTTCCGATTGTACTACTTGACTTGAGGTTAGTTTAATAGCCCCACTTTTACTTGTTTTAAACTACAACTTTACTTGTTTTGAAACACTTGGGGTGAGAATAAATTGCTTATTTTACGTATGGGCATAAGTACTTTAAACATTTATGGATTGCCTAAGTACCCGTTATCCCACTACTGGCCCCACCATCATGAACCGTTAATTACTTTGTTTAAGCACGAATGGCTATGAATAGATCTATTGGGGATGGCAACCCCTGTCCGGGTATGCATATTGTTAGCTACCAAGGGTAAAACGGACGCATGTCATTTGAGAAACTTTGGGCGTTCTCAGGATAGACACCTACAGGGGAAACAACACGTAACAACATGGCTTTGGTCGTAGCCTCGGTGTCATGAGCTTAGTGTAATCGTAACTACTTTTTATGTGATATTATATTCGTTATAATAGTCACACACGGAAATCTTATGGTCCACACTGACAATTTACTTAAACATATGAACTCACCAACATCATTGTTGACGTTTTGAGCATGTATTTCTCAGGTTCGTGAATTGCATGGCTAGCTTATTGGAGTTGCATCGTCAAAGTCTTTCCTGCACTACTATGTTTATTTAGGTGTCATTCAAACAATTTATCATTTTGTATCGAAACTATTGATTTTTTTTAGAACGACAAACCTTTCACACACTATACCACCTATCTCACAATATATCTCACAAATGCCTCTAGCAAGGCTTGAACCCACAACCTCTAAGTTGGTGGGGAACACACATACCACTAGACCAAAGGTCTTGGTTGAAAACTCCTTTTGTTTAAATGTATCAAATAAACACCTTTTAAACGACTCATATAGATGTCGTTTTTTTATATCTTATGTTCATGTGATATGAAGTCACACCCCGGTTACCTTTCCGCTGTGATATTTTGGGGGTGTGACACAACATTATAAGCTTGATAATGATCCAAGATTGACAATATTAGTTCACTTTTAGAGTTGTGTAGAGGATTGCAAATAACGGAGAAGTCAAAAATGTATCACTTGATTGACATATTGGCTCGTCTTATATTAACTCTTCATGTTTCAACTGCAACATCTGAAAAAGCTTTTTTCAAAGATGAAACTTATGAAAACAAGACTCTGTAGTACCATAAGTGACGAGTTTCTTAGAAGTAGCATGAATGTTAGCATTGAAAGGGAGATTGTTGGTACCCTTTGTAGAGAAAAAATAATAGATGACTTTTATTCCTGTTGGTGATTTTAGTGTCATCGACGGCCATTTAGGTAATGATGATTTACTAGAGACCAATGATGTTTCATGTTTGGCTCGGATACGAGTTAGGGAAGTGAGTGCACACTCGTTGAGCTAACATGAAATAAACCAAGACGGGATATGTAGAATTTACGCCGTAAACTCTTGTTGGGTTAAGGAATTAAGCCTTTAGATGTTTACGCCGTAACCTATACAAATAGGTTACGCCGTAACATGTTTCTAGTTTTAAGGCTTATAGTTTACGCCGTAATCTATGTTGATTTTAAGCCGTAACAAGTGAAGCGTTGAAAACTTTACGCCATAACAACTAATGTTACGCAGTAAAGTCTTGCTTGTTGGTTAAAAACTGTTCGAGTTTAACTAATTATAACCACCCAAAACTTCCTAAAAACTGTTTAAGTTTCCTATTATATCTATAGGAAATTTTGGTCTCAGAAACAAAACGAAAACATATACAATTCCTTCATTGTTCTTGATTTGTGATTCTTGTGCCTAGAACACAAATTGCTACTCTCTTTGTATTATCCCGATAGAGATTTCGTGCAACCCAGGCATACTATAGGATCGAAATACTTTATACGGAAAGTGAACAAACACGATACAACAGAGAAATCCAGGATCATCACACACACACCCTAATTTCCTAACAATCGTATACAGTATTTTGTTGTGATCATGGCTGGAAATACAGTAAAGGATAATACAACGAACTTTGAGAAACTAGACAAGTTTAAGGGGCATGACTTTAGGCGATGGCATAAGAAGATGTATTTCTTGTTGACGACATTGAAGGTGGCTTATGTGTTGACAACACCGATGCCGAAATTGGTAGAATATGCTACAGTGGAAGCAATCAGGATAAGGGCAAAGTGGGAGAACAATGACTACATATTTGAGGGGGCACATACTGAATGGTATGTCAGATTCTCTCTTTGATGTATATACGAATGTTGAATCGGCTAAGGAGTTGTGAGATTCACTCGAATCCAAGTACATGGCAGAGGATGCTTCGAGTAAGAAGTTCCTGGTAAGTAATTTTAACAATTACAAAATGGTCGATTCTAGGCCGGTCATGGAACAGTTTAATGAACTTCTTAGGATCCTTGGACAATACACACAACATGGCTTGAAAATGGATGAATCAATTTTTGTTTCAAGTATAATTGATAAGTTGCCTCCTTCCTGGAAGGATTTCAAACATACTTTGAAATATGGTAAAGATGATTTGTCTTGGGGCCAACTTGGTAGTCACTTACGTATAAAGGAATCTCTAAGGGCGCAGGAAAGTGATAAGGGCAAGGGTAAAGAGGTTACTGGACCCTCTGTTAATATGACAAAAGAGGGTAAGAACAAACATCACAAACAAAACAAAGGGAAAAACGGTCCAATGAGAACAACAGTGGTTCTAGTTCCAACAAGAAACCAAAGTTGGAATGTTGGAAGTGTGGCAAGACTTCAAAAAGGATTGCCGTAGTGGTAAAAAGAACAACGCAAATGCTGGTGGTTCAGGAAAGGGGTCTAAGGACCAATCCCAAGACCAAGGTCAGAATTTAGTGCCTGTTTGGAACAGATTTATTAAATATTCTGTTTCACTAATTTCTGAAGCATTTTATGTGCAGGTTGATGCAATTGCGTGGTGGATAGATTCTGGTGCCACAACTCATGTTTGTAAAGATCGTTGCTGGTTTAAGACATACGAAATGGTGGAAAATAGATCTGTACTTTACATGGGAGATGATCATTTCGCTCTTGTTCATGGCAAAGGAAGTGTGGCATCAAAATTTAGTTTTGGAAAAACTATTACTTTGTTTAATGTG
Source organism: Tanacetum coccineum (assembly GCA_026074375.1). NCBI lineage: Eukaryota > Viridiplantae > Streptophyta > Magnoliopsida > Asterales > Asteraceae > Tanacetum > Tanacetum coccineum. The sequence continues at coordinate 48,861 of BQNB010004287.1, forward strand.
TTGTATGTACCTAAACTTCGTAAGAATTTAGTTTCTAGTCCTGTATTGAATAAGTGTGGATACAAACAGGTGTATGAATATGATAAGTATATCTTATCGAAGTCTGGTGTGTTTTTAGGATTTAGATATTATAATAATGGTATATTTATGTTGAACTTGAATAAAGTTCCTAATGATTCAGATTATGTTTATATGTCTTCTTCTATTGTTGTTAATTACTCATTATGGCATGCTCGTTTAGGACATGTGCACTATAAAAGAATGCTTGAAATGTCTAAAGATGATTTAATTCCTGCTATTGATGAAAATCTGGAAAAATGTACTACCTGTATGTTAACGAAAATCTAGGCACTATATTTAAAGTATAAACAAGTAGGCAACCATTTAAAAGTATAACAAAGAAATCTGTCATACTTGAATTGATACATAGTGATTTGTGTGATTTTCATGCTACACCATCTTTGGGCAATAAAAAGTATGTCATAACTTTTATAGATGACGCCTCTAGGTTTTGCTATGTTTACTTGCTACATGCTAAAAATGAAGCCCTGAATAAATTTAGAATTTATAAAACAAAAGCTGAATTACAACAAAATGACTTGATTAAAACCTTACGCACATATATAGGTGGTGAATATAATGATCATGTATTTTTCCAATCTGTAGGAATCATTCATGAAACTATAACTCCTTACACACCACAACAGAATGGTGTGGCTAGAAGAAAAAATATAGCTCTTAAGGAAATGGTTAATTCCATGTTATCTTACTCAGGTTTGAGTGAGTGGTTCTAGGGAGAAGCCATGTTAACGGCTTGTTATTTATTGAATAGGGTTCCTAATAAAAGGAACAAGACTACCCTATATGAACTTTGGTATAAGAAATGACCTAACTTGTCATATTTGCGAGTTTGGGGTTGTACGGCCGTTGTAAGGCTTCCAGATCCAAAGAGGAAAACTTTGGGTGAAAAGGGTATTTATTGCATCTTTGTTGGATATGCTGAGCATTCCAAGGCATATAGGTTTTATGTTATTGAACCTAATGATTCAATTTCTATTAACTCAATTATAGAATCAAGAGATGTAATATTTGATGAGAACCGTTTCTCTTCAATACCCAGACCAAAGGATGTTATACCAAATTCGGTTGAGTCTCAAAGGGATGATCATTCTGATGATGTACCAAGTGAGATTCCTGAACCTCATAAAGGAAAAAGAGTTAGGAAAGCTAAATCACATGGTTTTGATTTTCAGCTATACTTAGTTGAGGGATCGAGTAAGTTGGATCACAATACTCTTACTACTATAGCATAGAAGAGGATCCTAGAACCTAAAATAAGGCTATGCAATCTCGTGATGCTACTTTCTGAAAAGAAATAATTGATGATGAGATTGGTTCTATTATGGAAAATAATACATGGGTTTTATCTGATTTACCCTATGGTTGCAAACCTTTAGGTTGCAAATGGATCTTCAAAAGGAAGACAAAAGTCGATGGAATGATTGACAAGTTTAAAGTTCGATTGGTAATCCAAGACTTTAGACAAAAGGAAAGGATCGATATTTCGATACCTATGGACCAGTTGCTCGTATCGCTACTATTAGATTGTTGTTAGCATTAGCAGCTATTCACAATCTAGTGATCCATCAAATGGATGTCAAAACAACATTTTTGAATGGTAATTTGGATGAAGAAGTGTATATGAAGTAACCAGAAGGTTTTGTTATGCCAGGTAATGAGCATAAGGTGTGTAAGCTGGTTAAGTCATTGTATGGGCTAAAACAAGCACCTAAACAGTGGCATCAAAAGTTTGATAAGGTTATGTTGTCAAGTGGTTTTCACTTAAACCAATCTGACAAGTGTGTATATAGCAAATTTGATAACTCTGGTAAAGGTGTTATAATTTGTCTATATGTTGATGACATGTTGATTTTTGGCACTGCCCAAAATCAAGTTGATAAAACTAAGAAGTTTTTGTCATCAAGGTTTTCCATGAAAGATATGGGAGAAGCAGACGTTATTCTTGGTATTAAGATAAAACGTGAAAATAAAGGGATTGTAATTACACAATCTCATTACATTGAGAAAATACTCAAGAAGTTTAATCGTGAAGATTGTTCTCCGGTGAGTACTCCCATGGATCCGGTAGAAAAGCTTAAGCCAAATACAGGTAAACCTGTGGATCAGCTCGAATATTCAAGAGCTATTGGCTGCTTGATGTATGCTATGACAAGTACTAGACCGGATATTGCATATGTTGTTGGTAGATTGAGTAGGTTTACTAGTAATCCTAGTAGACAGCATTGGAAAGCAATAACAAGAGTGTTTAAGTACTTGAGAGGTACTATGAATTATGGTTTATCATATGTTGGATATCCTTCGGTGTTAGAAGCTTATTCAGATGCTAGTTGGATAAATCATGTTGAAGATTCATCTTCTACGAGTGGATGGGTGTTCTTGCTTAGGGGAGGTGCCATTTCATGGGCTTCCAAGAAGCAAACATGCATCACTGGTTCTACTATAGAATCTGAGTTTGTAGCATTGGCTGCTGCCGGTAAGGAAGCAGAATGGCTAAGAAACTTGATACATGAGATTCCAATTTGGCCGAAACCAATAGCACCAATATCTATCCGATGTGATAGTGCTCCCACAATGGCTAGGGCATATAGTGAGATATACAATGGGAAGTCTAGGTGTTAGACATAGTATGGTAAGGGCACTAATCATTAATGGTGTGATTTCTATTGAGTTTGTTCGGACATAACATAATTTAGCTAACCACTTCACGAAGGGTCTAGCTAGGGACTTGGTAAATAAGTCGGTGATAAGGATGGGATTAAAGTCAATTTAAATCTACTACCTATGAGATACCCAATTCCCTTCTAATACAACGTTAGAAGCTGAATTCAATGTGGAAAGCTCATAGCTAGATATTAGAACACGTGTATTTATCTTCTTGAGGTATGTGTTCAAACCTGTAAGTGATGGTTAGGTTGAAGTTTTTAATCTGAATGGTTCTTTTGAAAAATTGCAAATGCAGGTGCAAGAACTAAAAGGACTACCTATGTGAACATGAAGTTTTGCCGCTTCAAGAAGCTTGGACTTGGCTTCCTATATGTTCATTAATGGATTGGGACACATGGCTTGTAAAGTGTCAAGTAAACGAACTTTAATCGTGTTGTAGAAATGAATGTGTATAGTATCTTCAGGTATTCAAATGAATTGACGGGTTCAATCGTTACGACACTCTGATTTTCAAATATTTGGAATGTGTATTATACTAAGATGAAAATTCAATCGCAAGACATTTTCATTTATGCATTTGTTTGTTTTAACATAATTGCATATATCTTTATATATGTTTTAGTAAATCAAGGATTACACTAAAATGAGAGGTGTAGAGAATCGTTTTGACTCAACTAGGATAGTTTTACAGATAATATTGAACACGCAGCTGAATAATAAAGAACACAATATTATCAAACAAGGTTTTAACCGAACATTGAAGCCTTCATTATATTTGATCAGAATAAATGAGGCTACACCAACTATCTAATAAACTAACTACTACTACTACTAAACGTGTACACACACACGCTTTTGCTAGACTCTCATTGAGAAGTCTGCTATTTTATTATATTCTAGATGCATAAACTACATACCTTAGACCTCCTTTTATAGTATAAGGAGTCAAAGTTTACATGGAAACTAATAAAGATAATTAATAAGAAAATCAATTAAATATTAACTTTATCTTTGACCAAATCTGAAAGAATCTTCTAATTCTTATCTTTTGAAGACTTCTACAATGACGACTTTGGTTTTTCTTGTTTCCATCTTGTTTCATTCATTATTTTGTCTTTATCAACTCAAATATAATTCCCAACAATCTTCTCCTAGTTGATAATGACAAAACCAAATAAGCACAAACTTCCCCTGAAGTTAATATACGAATAAAATTTCTTCCCCTTTTTGTTATAATCAAGTAGGGTTCTTCTGTAGATATGCAACCTCAAGTGGTACATGTAGATGGTTAAACATTTAATCAATAAGCTTCCCCTCAAACATATATGTTTACCATCTCTTGAATCTCGAACTCTGTAGGCTCTATGTAGTGATCACTGATGAAGAAAACTGAGTATAACGAATTTGATGAAGAAGTAAAATCTCCCAAACTTGTGTCTTATGTCTTGCACTATCCACGTGACAGCGAACTTATAAATAAATTTGTGAAATATAAGTAGACCGTAAGCTCTTGACAAAAATTCTCATCTTCTATGAGACACATACTAAGTGATAGCAAATGTGAGCATTGAGCACCTATAAGAAAAATCACACACCTTTGCTAGATTTTGACAAGTCTTCGTCAACACCGTTTAAGCACGAACAAGTTATCTTAAAAACCAACTACAACTTTAAGCTATGATAAGACACGCACATGTGAAACCCAACTACAACATCAAATAAGCAATAATCAACTGTCTTCGTAATCACATCTTCAAATAATCTCCAAAATGAGCCATATATCCAATAAGAATAAACTATTTGAAAAATAGTTCTGTCCGAGATCCAAATCCATCCAAAAACCAAGTACTGTTTGATATCGGATACAACCAGCAACATTAACTGCTTTTCTCGGATGATACTGACAGTATCAAAAAAATTCTCGGGCGAAGCAAGCAGTACTAATCACCTTCAAACAATACTAACCTCACTTGTGCATGAACAATATTAACCATTTTCCTTGGCAGTATAAATACATACTCGAATAACATTAATTAAAACTGTTACAAAAATAATACTCTTTCGAATCTTCCAAGCAACAAAGTATTATTATCTTTTGAGCACTAACTGTTTTAACATAAATCCCACAAACAATACTAACCTTCCTTGAGCCCAATAGTACACGAAACACATATAAACATTAAACTTGTACTCAAACCCAATATTACTTTGAGCCCATATACCATGTCAAACAGTAGCCACACCAGTACACTTTGAGCATCAGTACTTAGACTCCTAGCTTCTTTGTACTCCATAGGCCTTCACATGTGCAAACAATATTAAGTACTTTGGAAGAACAATACTAATATCTATGACAGCAGTACTTTGAACAAACAGTTTCAACAACGAACAGCAGTAATCGTGCACAGTAGTATTAACATGTAATCAAATAGTTTTGACTATGCATGCGTTGGCAGTATGAACCACAAATAGCAGTACTAATTCCTTGATCTTGACCCCAACAGTACTAACTTCTTTATGCTTGACAGCACGTGCACTCTCATGAACAAACAACTTTTCTTCTTTCTTTATAGCTTTTGTCGGCTGAAAAAGAGAATATGATATATAATTGCTCCCCACGTCAAATAGCATATTCCATTCACACTAATAAAGTTTAGAAGGCAGTATTCACATCACATGGCTAATCAACAACCAATGATATTCATTAAAATATTTTAAAGCCCATCAAAACTTATAGCTGTGTCACGCATATGCCATGCGAATTTTCCTCCTTGATATATGCTAATCTTAGCTGTCAGATTTGCCATCACTTTCACAACCACTTCTTTGATGTGTTAGGGTTTCGATCTTCTCACATATCCACGTCTATCACCTGGACAATCATTGTCTATTGAAACCCTGCAGTTGACGTTAATAAACAAAACCATTAACACAAACTGTTGTCTCCATACACAAAACCATAACCACAAACAACAATTGTAATCATTACCAGATTCCAAGCAAAATCCCATAATACCCAGGAAACAAACGAATCTTGTGCACAACAGAATTAACGTTTAACCAAATAGGGTTTATAACAACCTTAGTTTCATCGAAATCGACAAATCTTAAAAAAAAACCTAATATGAAGTGAAAAAACCCATACTAGTAACAATGAGTTATACATCCGATGTTAACAATTAAGATTTCACAAACAAGAGACAATGATCCGGAGGTCGAGGAGGAAAAGAAATGAAAGTAAGCCATTTTTAATAGAAGAGAAAGGAAAGAGTGTGTGTTTTTAGAGAGAGAAACAACATACACCTTATGAGACAAATGTTTATCCTCACCCCTCCATTGAAGTATGGAGGGGGTATTTTATAGTCCTAGTAACACCTAACTATTGTAAATTGTCATTATTAGTCCCTACGTGTCACACTATAAATGAACTAATGTAATTCCGGATATGTCCACCATATTTTAAAGGCTTACAATCCTTCCCCACTAGTATTTTTGACATAGAAATTACTTACAATTTCCTATCAGTAATAAATACAACACAAATAAAGTCTTCCATAGCGCTTCCAAAGCTGAAGATGTCTTCCGAGTTCTCCTTGTCATGAAAACATGACTCCAGCTTGGATCTTCAGTGTCTTTACTTGTACAAGAACCATTGTAGTATCCATGTACTGGATTAACTTCCCCCAATTCATGCAGCATATCTTGAAAAGCTTTCTTCATAGACTCCTTTTTGGTGAAGTTTCTGAATCAGCTTCCCCCCAAACCAACATCCCTATCTTAAGCAGATTCTGAAACTTTGTGTGCACAGCAAAAATTTGTAGAAGTCAAACCACACCAACGGCCACTGCTTCTTGTCATTAGGGTTTGGTGAATATTCGTTCGGGGGTACATGCGTGAAGAATACTAGTAATCTTTGATATTATACAAGAACTAGAAAGAGAAGTGGGTTGGAAAGTTTCTAGAGAGAGAAAGTAACATGGAATGGATGAAAATATTATTATGTGTGTGAAATGAGGAATGAAACAACCAACCACCCTCTCCAAGGCATGGAGAGGGTATATATACTACATACATGGCCGGCCATGGGCCTTAACGGGCTTTCCATGGGCCTTGGGCCAGACTAGCTTACTAGACTAATCATATAACAAACTACAGGCTAAGACTATTACAACTTGGAAGTGACCGATACTTTTTTTGTTTTCAACAATCTCCCCCTAAGGGAGGTCACTCCATTTTACAAAATTTAAACCTAGCATACTATGCTATAACTCTTAGTCTTCAGCTCGTATACTTGACTTTCTCTTGTGAATATGTTGTAGTAATCTTTGACTTTAGGCTCGAGCTTGTTCCTTTATCTTTACTTGTAAGTGGAGATGTGATCTTGAGCACTGTGAGATCATCAACCATGCATAATCTCGTTTCGCCATCTTGTGACTTCTGGACTGACATGCTCATACCATTCTTGATTTATTGACTTGGAAAGCTTTAATGTTGCATCTTTCTTGAAATTCTTTAACTTTAACACTTTGTCACTTCGAGAAAGACGTTCGGTATCAGAGTAGCGGAAGTCTTGAAACATGTACTTGAGCTTTCATGATGTCTTTATGTTTGTCGGTCTGGTATGAGCATGTGGCTATGAATCTTGTGAGCCAGCTGGAATCAGGTACCTTCACCACCATCTTTAAGTATCCTGCATTAAAACAGTTAGCAATAAAGCTGGGGGACGAATATGGCTTTGTCATTCATCCAGGTATGGTTGGAGTAACCTTCGAATCCGTGAGGATTAACATGTGATCAGGTAGATTCAATTTAAGAAGAATCTCCTTGACAGGATTTCCAGCTGAAGTATAGAATCTTTCTAACACATTTGCATTAGATTCATCAAACTCAGCATGTTCTCATTATCGGAACGTCTCAAAGCAGACAACACGATAAGAGTGAACCAGTGAGTTACTATCTCACCGATTGAAATAGAAAAATTGATTTGAAAATCAATCAACGTGTCACTTGCTAAAGTGGTTTTGTGACACATCGAGAGTGTTAATCATTTCAAAAATTCATCATCAATCGTCAATTCATATCCTGGAACAAGTTTGATTCTTATAGAATTGCACCATCGTTTCTTTCCAGTTGTCACAAGTTTGATTCATAAAGAATCGCACAAGTTACCTACCATGAGCTTGTTTGATGTTGGCTCAAGCAGGATTTCCATCTTCATTGTGAATGAATTCACTCTGATGTTCTGGCAAAATCACAAGGATAATGCGTAGGACTCTTAATATATATCTTGTAATTCACATTGTGTGACTTAGCAAGCAGAATTTGACAAGTGTCCTAATGAGATTTATGGATGATCTCTTTTGGCTCTAGACTCAATAGTGCACTTTGATTTTAGTGATCGGAGGCTGGAGCAGACTGCCACCTTTTCAATATCAACTAACTCGGAGTGAGAAAGTCGATAGAAATGCGTGTAATCTCCGTGAGAAATGAAACAAGAGTCTTTTGAGAGACCTTGAGTGGCTAGGGAGGGTTGTGCATAGCGTCACTGGGTCCATGACAGTCTTCAATGTCAGACAACACCTTAGTGTTTCTGACAGTTTATGTATTGACCCGGTTTCTGCCTAAGTGTATGGAGGGCTTCTTTCTTTACACCCTTTATCCTTACATTTCTTTTTCATTCTTCAACCCCTTCAATGCTTACCGAGACTTCATAACTAACACCTTGTTGGGTTTGTTCTAGTGTTAGCTCCATCTCAGTCGGCATTATTCCCTTTTCTCACTTTTTCTCCTTTTATCATACCTAAGGACTTCTACACTAACTAGTGGATATCTCTGGGTAGATCCCTCAGGTTCTGGCTGGATCATGGGATTTGAATACCTATGCTTAACCACCTTATATCTCCATAAATTTAAGAACATGGCCGATTTTTTGGGTATTCCATCACAATCCTTCAAAACCATTGAAAATTCAATCAAAGTGTTTGATATAAATATCAAAAAAATTTACACTTTGAGAGTTTTTCATTATCACTAAAAGCCTCCCATAACATGTGCATCGATATCGTAGTACATGCTAAGTGTAGAGTGTACTGAGTCCATTTTATATGATCACATTTCGATACAAGTTAGATTCAGTTTAATCACATTTTCTCCCCTTATCTAAAATGTCAATCCCTTGATATTTTGGATATCAATTGATTAAACGTCCGGGGACAAAATGTTACAGAATAACTTATAGGAACATTTTAATGCTAACCCTCAAATTATGAGAGATATGATATAGTGTTGAGTACGAAATTTTGAAAGATTTTGAATTTTGTGAAAAATTCTTGAAAAATCATCGTACTCAAACACCACATAAGCCTAAGTCTTTTACTACTTATGTACATATTCACATATTTATTATATACGAAGATTTGACCTGAATGATGAGAACATCATATGATGAAATCATATGGTCCTTTGTAGCCGCCGTAGGTCTCCTTCGTACAATCTCCCACCAACGAACTTTTCCAAGCTCCTCATTAACCTTCTTTCTTTCAAGAGGTTGTCAATCTGATCTTTCTTTGTCCAAGCACTCTTCAGCGTTGCTTCAACTTTCTTTCCAAGTTATGAAAGTCTTTGCATCAAACTTCGAGGATAGAACAGATTCAGATACATATGTAACTTGAGCTTGTGTGGTTGGTGTTGATGTTGTCTTAGCTTCCCCCTAAACCATCAATCCTTTCTTGAGTAGATTAGAACTTTCTTGCAAACCGCATCAAGCAGTCTTGATGTATAAAGCCCAGATATCTGAAGTACACAAATAACTCAAAACCGCAACACCAAAGTCAATTAAGTCCCGGATGTCCGTATTTCTCCTTACATGATAGTGATGATATAAATTGTAACACCAAAGTCAACTAAGTCCCGGATGTCACAATTATTCCCTCTAAGTAGTTGAAATGATAACACCTAAGTCAACTAAGTCCCAAATGTAGACATTTCTTCCTGCAGGATACTGACTATTTAAAGGAATCATCATACCTATGTGTACCTCTTTCATTAAACAATTCTACCCTTTTAATAATAAGCTTAGTGATTAACCGTTTAAGGAAGCCTTTATTGAATCAGTAACCAATCTTCTCACGCTTAGAATAAATCTTCTTACAACACTTCCCCCTAGTATCTTAAATGATGCATACTTGAAATCATAAGATATCTCTACCCCCATGTAGTTGAAATAGTGCACCCGAAAGTAACAAGTTAAACACTGATTTTCTCTGCGGTTATGACATTTGTCTTCCCGGAATGACCTAAAATGAGAATAGGGTATGAATTCTATCACGTGTACTCATTATCTTTCTTGTATATCTATTCCTTCCCCCTTGCTGGTTTCGATACCTCAGAATCAGCAAAACCTAGTACGCACATATACTAGAGATCGTGTTCGAAGAATTGATAAGCTTAAATCTATTCCGTGAGAATCAACTAAGTCTTAAATTGCAAATAAGTCCATAAAGTTTTAAACACATGACATCTAAAGCTTGTGTAGTTAAAATCTAAATTAACTCCCCTTGAAATTGTGATCCGTCATTATCAAAAACTTTATCCGTTTATTCCGTGACTTATTTTGAAAGACCATTTTAAAAGATTATTGGATGACACATTCTCCCCCTCAAATGATGACCCTGTTTCTATTTAAAGAGCTGTTGTCATTGTTTGAGTGGCCGAATTGTGTTTCAAAATCTTTTTGTAATTGCTGAAAACACTGATTCATTATGAAGACAACTTTTTTATAAATAAAAATAAGATTTCTCTTATTTTGACACATAAATGCACTGACACATACACTTATGGAATAAAGGAAGCACGGGTTGTGTTGCACAAGTAAACACAACCTTTGAAAATATAAATTCATTCATTCCGCGAAAAATAAATTTCCCCGTTTTGAGGACAGTTGTCTTTTGCGACATAACATGGCCTTGAAGATGATGACCGATTACTATCATAAATAATAGCAAGCCATTTTGGCATGTTTTGAAAGCTTTTGAAACTTCTGCTCGAACTTCATTTACAGCCTCGTATCATTATTAAATGACATTTCTAAGATCGTAAATGTTATCGATTTTCAGAAGACATGCCAGAGATACATATTTTTGTATTTTTCTGATTTTATAATTTTGTATTTTGTTTTTTTGATTTTATATTTTGTTTTTATAAAATTTTATAAAAATAAAAATAAAAATAAAAAAATCTTTTTGTGTTTTTATGATTTTATATATTTACTTAGGATACAGAAGATTTCTCTTCTTTTGAAGATAAAGCGCACTGAAGCGTACACTTTCTTTTCCTTTAGGAGCGGCCTAAAGGTTTTGGTTTTATTTTCTGCAGACGCCATTGCATTCTTTAAACATTGTGTACATTTGAAGAGATCCCTGTGAAATGTACTCTATGAACGTTCATGGCCTAGGATCATCAAAATGTGCACGTTTTTGTTATTCTTTAACACATTGAGAACTGTTTGGAGACTGTTTTTGTTTGTGTATCCCCTGAGGCACTTGATTCTTAGACATCAACTTTTTCAGCAACCAAACTCTAAGTCTTTCCTTTTTAGGATTGAAAGATGTACCTGCACTTAAGTTAAGAGTACATGCACTGACATTAAGAGTTTGATCGCATTCATATGGGTTAGTGCTCTCTTCCAGTATGTATTTAGCCCTTATAGGGTTTTTTACAGTCAACCTTTGTTGTCTAATGAGGTAGACTGACACAATATCCAGTAGGCACCACCTAAGACCATAGTGTTAAAAATTCAACCTGTCGTATCCACCTAAGCAGATCTAAAGTGTTTGATGTCCTCCATAGCACATCGAAGACTTATTGGGAGAAAACCTATGTCCTGTAACAATCTGCCTACTAGGTTTCTGAGTATGAATCTTTGGTTCTACGGGTTTGTTACTGGTCTAGTCTTAGATTGGAACCCTCAACACTAGAATTCACCTCTTTAGGAATTTTTGTTATACATGCATCATGATTTGCATTAAAGACACATTTCTGACAAGTCGAACAAACAAAATGTTTGGAGTCTAAAAATGAACTAGGATTCCTAGAATGATCTGCTTTTTGCACAGCTTTTAGCGTTTCCTTACTACTCTTAGATGCAGGCCAAATCCTAGACGTTTGATTATTGCTCCTAGGATTTGGTTTACAAGCATTATGAGTGTGGTGTGTTCTAGCAGAAGGCATTTCCCTAGGTTTAAGATTCCTATTTTTGTCTTGTGTCTTTTTCTTAGCTTCCTCTAGATAGTAATTATAAGCCATGTCATTTGACCCATACGATTCTTTAGAACTATCCTCCTGAGCATGGTGCCCTTCATATGGATTAGGTTTGCAAAAGCAATTCTCTTCCCTTAGGCAAATGAATGTTTGAGTGACTGTTTTGACAAACGTTATTCACATCACCTTTGGAGGCAAACCGTGGTTTTGAAAAATTAGGTCGTTCAGATTTAAACGCATTCGGTTGTCTAACAAGAATCTGTTTTCTAGGGTGGTTTGTAAAAACCAGTTTTTTCCTACATTGATGGTTTTTGCAAACTTCGTATCCACACATATTCCTTTTAATTTTCTTATTCGTTTTCATGCTACTTCGCAAAAAACCTTTTCCTGTATCTGAGCATTTTAAATCAATATTTTTTAACTGACTTACAATGCAGTTATCCAATCAAAGAATTCACTAGCTTTGGTCTGAACACTTGTCTTTTTCATGAATCAGAAATATCTTTGTAAGTCCTGTTTTTAGATGCACATTTCCCCTATTTAACTTCTCAATTCTCTACAGTAAAATAATTTAGCCACACTATGTTCCAATTCGATATTAATTGTTTCAAGTACCTCAATTTCCCTTTTAATCTTGGCTTTATTACTTGTTTCCTTTAAAATTTGACCATGTTGCCCGTCTTTTAAAGCTTGATTTTGATATTTAAGTTCCATGTTAACACAATGTGCTTCTATTCTTGAAAAATCTTTTTGAAGTTGAGCAACGGTCTTTTTGAGAGAAATATTTTCAGACTCAAGAGATTAGTTTGAAAATTCAGTTTTCATGTTTTAGACTCTCCTCCCCTATGACTTATATCTGTTGAATCAGGAGTGGTATTTCTATCAACCTTTTCCAGAAAATATGTGTCATAAATGGATTCAAATTGCTCATAATGTTGTAGTTCATTAGCAAGTATATTATGTTCAGCAGGCAGTTGTACCTCAGCCATTGGTTGTTTGTCATTTACGAAGTTGATAACTGCATCCTTAGCATGTGTATCTTTCCCAGACCTGCTGCTTGAAACACACTTTCTGATTCTGTCTTATTGATTTCTGTAACAACCAAACCACATCTAATGCTTTACTCGAATCAACATTTCCCTCTTTTGACTGCATCATTCTGTCATACTCTCTTTTATGCTTTGCTCTTTCCTGAATTGACTCCCGAAGAGATTCCATGTGCTGGATCAGTTTATCATGGAATAATGGAACATCGGTCTTTGTATATGCAATAAAGTACTTGCGTATCATGAGAACTTCATCATTATCGAACGAGAATCATAAATAGAAGAACGTCTGAAATTGTTGCAAGAGTACTCTAAATGTACTAGAGGATTCAAGTTCTTGAAATTCTTCTTTGGAAATATGTTTTTCTAGTTGATCCAAATTTGCGAACATGGTTTGTGAAAGTCTGAACATCTTGCTTAAAGATTGTTGCAAGTGCCCATTCAAATCCTCCCTCGATGGAAGTTCCTTTTAAGTCGTTGTTTGAAAGAGCCGTGAGGTGTGAATGCAGAAGTCGAAAAGATAACATGCAACTTTCCTTTGCTTTTTCTTGCATTTGTTGCAATGGATGCAACTCTATCTCGTAAGAATTCAAAATCAGAGATTCCATTGAAATTTGATGTGTGAAATTTGTATGTTAAAAGATTACTTGTTTGATCGAACGGTGGTAGAAAGAAATTGTGTTTAATTAACTTGTCTTTTGATTTCACGGGATTTTACAATTCTATGACTTAAACCGTGAAAAGAATAATCTTTTACAGGATTTTACTAAATCAAGAAGAAACCGTGAAATAGTAATTGTTGTTGTTGAAAAACTTGAACTTTTGTGAACGATTGTTGAGCTTAAAACGATGAACGGTTATCACACTTTCAACTTAAGATGATTAACGGTTGATTAAAACATAATCAAGGACTAACGGTGTAATCGAAATCCAAAAAAATGCTTAACGGTTGTTAATTAAAGTTGTGGGGACTAACGGTGAAATAACGGTTCACTTTGGAGGGCTAACGGTTGAATTATAAGTACTAAGGACCAACGATGTGATTTAGTTTCAACTTGAAGGATTAATAAACAAGGAAAGGACGAAGGATGAATGGAGCTTGAAGTCCAGGGACTAAACTTGCCAATTTCGAATTTTGATTAATAAATGCCAACGATTCCCTCCTATTTTGTTTCTTCCTCATTTTAAAATTTATTAAACATGTCACGAATGCAAATTTGATCTTTTGAACCGCTACGGTTATCGTTGGTGTAATCCGAATATACCACGTTGATCAAAACGAGTTCACGATCACGATGGTATAAGTTAAACGTCCCGTAGAGCACCGTCACTCAATCTTGAAAAATCGAAAATGATTTAAAACGTGTAAATTTTGTTGATTATTTAGTTTAGTTCCTTCTAATCTTTGCTAGTTGGGTTCCTACTAAACTTTGACTAGATCGGGTCCTTAGGAGAATAACTAGTTCGGTTCACAATGGTTTTGACTAGTTCGTTTGATGATGGCTTTGACTAGTTCGGGTCCTTAAGGAAATGACTAGATCGGTTGATGATGGTTTTGACTAGTTCGGGTCCTTGACTCGTTCGGTGAATGCTAGTTTGGCACTTGACTCGTTCGGTGAATGCTAGTTCGGTTGTCACTATCTCAAACACCTTGAACGCGTCTTTTTCTTCTCTTCTTTTTAGCCGGGTTTTTTTCAAACCGTGACCACAAATAAGCTTTTTAACCCGGAATAGTAACACAAAATAGCTTACTTTTACCACAAGGATAAGCCACGCTAAAGAAACTACAAACTCATACAAAAGTGAAATAGAAACGATAAGGTTGTTTTAAAAAATAAAGAAACGAGGTGTCTTGGTGTCCTTTTTTCTTTTGTTAAACCAAAACGCACCCTTAATGAGAAAATAGAACACCAAATGTTACTGTTGCTGTTATCCAAAAAGAATTTGTGAAAACCCACTTTTTGTTATAGCTCAAATGTAGTCCAACAATGGATGTTAATAAAAAACGTTACCAAAATAAGTAGAAGAAAACAAATCCGAATTTGAAAATAAGACCGTATCACTATAATGCCACAATAAGCAGCCGTATAAGTTCAAAATTACCACAACAAAAACACTAAAGGAACCAAGATAGAACCATGGCTCTTGATACCAATTGAAGAAAACTCATTTCACATAAAAGATGAACTAGAGAGAGAAAGCAGAGAGAGAAAGTAAAAAAGGAAAATAAGGAGGTTGATTGAACTATGAAAAATTACAAAGAGAACCAACACCCTCTCCATGTGTGGCCGTGGGTTATTTATATTTCATGTAGGTGGTCAATGGGCACTTGGTTACATGGGCTTTCCATGGACCTTGGACTAGTTACCTATGTAAGTTTCCAAATATTACTTGACGAGCTATCTTCCGATATCTATGAAGTGACCGAGACTTTTCTAGGAATTTCGTATTCCTAACAAAGACCTTTTTTGATAAGTGCGCAAAGCTGGTTGACCAATCTTGCTCAGGGCATCCGCTTTCTTATTTTTACATCTTGGGACTTGGCTTATAGAAAAGTTAGCGAAGCCGCTGACCAGGCTTTTGGCCTTCTCAAGGTATTTAATCATATTTTCTTCTTTAGCGACGTATGTCCCTGGGACTTGGTTTGCCACCAGCTTAGAGTCTACACTCACGTGCACATTGCACACTCCCATCTGCGTTGTGATCCGTAGGCCAGCTATTAATGCCTCATACTTTGTCTCGTTGTTAGAAGCAGTGAACTGAAACCTTAGCGCATAGGTAAACTCGTTCCCTAGGGATTCGTCATTGTATTTCAGCATATCACCTGATCCCGTCTAACATGATGATCCATCTGTGAACAGTGTCACGGACTCTTATAGGGTTTCAAACATTGATGGATCTGGTCACGTCTGTTGCTTCCTTTATGTGTGAGCTTGTCCGGCTTCTATACAAGGAATCCTGTTAGGATCTGTCATTTCAACAATTGTCCTTGGCCGGGACGTGTTATTGTGTGTTCTCCCAGCTTACGCTCTCATTTTTGTAATCTCCCTGCTTCGTCGGACATGATATTTTTTGTTTGATCGGTTGGTCAGTGATAATAGATAGGTGCGCTTGGGAAATATCTTGCGTAACCTCTTCGGCGGCAACAAACAGTGCCGTTTTAGGACTACGCTTTTCTATTGGGATAGTTTTACGTTCGGGCCTTGCAATGCGCGGTTTTACAAAATAGAATGGCAGTTTGAACGTGCCCCTTTCAGTATCATTTAGGACCCACACATTAGCTCCGTGGGCGGGTCGTACATGTATACAATCGTACTCCATTCGGTTTGGGTCGCTACAGCTATGGGTAGCTTCAGTCAAGTGTTCGCTTCTGTTGTTAAAGGCTTGTTCAGCTTTGGTGCTACAATATGAGTCACTCTTTGGATGACTTCTACTAGGTTTTGATTAGTGGCAGGACTTTCCGCTCAGATTAGAGTGGAATCTGTTCAGCTTAGCCAATTTCCCATTGGGACTATTGACCTCTTTGGATATGTCCATGGGGAAGGGAGTGGTAGCACAGCTTATGTCTTGTCTGGCCTCAGTTTTATCCCTTCGGGCTAATTCATGTTACCCCCAAGTACAGTCCTTCACTGCCCCCGAACGTATACTTTTTGGGATTGAGCTTCATATTGATTTTCCGTAATGTACGAAACGTTTCATCCATATCCCTTAGCATCTCTGTTTCTGTGTGACTCTTAATAACCAAGTCATCGACGTACACTTCTATATTCCGACCAACTTGCTTGTCAAAAGCTTTGTCCACCATCCGCTGGTATGTGGCGCCAGCGTTCTTGAGGCCGAAGGGCATTTTGGTATACTAATATACTCCATGGCTGGTGTGGAAAGCTGTCTTCTCTTCATCCAATTCTGCCATCTGTATTTGGTGATAGCCTTTGTAAGCATCCAGGAAACACTTAAAAGGATAACCGTAGAGAGATTTAACTTTCCAGTCGATTTATGAAAGGGGGTAGCAATCCTGCGGACATGCCTTGTTTAAATCTGTGAAATCCACGCACATCCTCTAGCTACCATCATGCTTCTTTACCATAACTGGATTAGACAGCCAGTCATGATAATAAACTTCTCTCATGATTCTTGCCTCTACTGTTTCATGTCCTCCGCTTGCGGATGACGTTGGCATGTTTCGACGGGATCTTGGTCCCTTTTCTTCCGTCAGAACAGACGAATATCCTTCCTGGATACTTGAGCGATGTTCAGCTACTGATCGTGGTACTCCCGTCATGTCGGACGACTGCCATGCGAATATATCCAAGTTTTCCTTAAGGAGTGAGCATAGTTGCATTCGTCCTTTCACTGATAGCGTCCCTCCGATTGCCACTTTATGATTCGGGAAATTCAGATGTAGAGCTACTTTAGAATTTTCATGATGGACTTCAGCCTCTTTGAGGATCTCCTTAGACGATATGGTCATAGTGGCGCACTTAGTGGGTATCAAGATAGTGCTACGAATAGTGACTATTCCTCCGTCAACCAAGAACTTAAGTATTTTGTAGGGTGTGGATGGCACTGCTTAGATTTCTCTTATTTCGGGTCTTCTAATGATACCATTGTACGGTGATAGTGACCTCACGATCATGAAATTCATCCATGCTTTTGTAGAATGTTCTGTATCTCCTATTGTTACCAAGAGCCTAAGTTGTCCTAGTGGCCATATAGTTTCTCCACTAAAACCGGTTAACGATGTCGTTGCCGGGACCATTTGGCTTTTGAGGTTTGGCCTGAGCAGTTGGCAGTGCTCGTTTATTTTAGTAATGAGTTGAGGAACCCCCATATTTATTCTATGCGGTTTAGTTAATTGTTTGTGACCGACTATTTACGTTCTGATCATGCGGACCTTCTGTCACCCGTTGGTAGCCAGTGGTGGGAAAAGTAATTTCGCTGACAAGGGGGGGATTTGCGTGGTGTTACGTTCGGCAAGTCGGCATTGGGTGGGAATCGGACTTGTTTCTTTTTTTTCCACTTTAACTGTTACCATATAGATTGCCATGGACTTGTCTTTGGCCAGAAATTCCTTCTTCCTAACATTCGGTTGATCTCTACCTTGCTTGATTTCTTTAATTAAATGCAAGAGCTTGCCTGTTCGTACCAACTCTTTGATCTGCTTTTTTAACTGTATGCATTCGTCCGTGCCGTGTCCTTTATCATTGTGGAAATCGCAAAACTTGTTGCTATTCTCTTCTCTACCAGGCTTACCATGGGTGGTGGTGGTTTAAACCTTCTCGCTTCGGCCGCGAGGATTTCTTTGGGTGTTCTGGTAAGGGGATAAACCTGTTAGACCCCTGTTCTTCCTTTGGCTGACCTCGAAAGTCATATTTCCACTTTGAAACATGCCGCTTGGGCTGGTCATGTGGTTTCCACGATGTGTGACCTTTCTTTTTAGAAGCGGCGACAGTTTCTCCTCGTATGAAGGCAGTGGTGGCTGTCATCATTTCTTCCATGGTCTTTGGTGTTCGTTAAGGTGCTTTGTCAATTCAGGGTTGTTAACACCATGCATGAATCCAGAGATTCGCATACACTCAGGGGCCCCCTTCATGCGTCCAGTTTCAACCTTGAATCGCTCCATGAAATCCTCGATGGTCTCTCCATCCCTCTGCTTGATATTGTGGATTTCCACTGGATCTTTAACGTACTTCTTTTGCTGCATAAAATATGCTAAGAAGGTTGCTTTGAGATCCTTGTATCCGTCTATGCTTTCCAGAGGGAGCTCATCGAACCATACTCTCGCGGTCCTTATTAGGGTAGAATTGAACATATGACACCACGTAGGCATTGCCTAGCGTTCCACCTGTGCTACGGCTTGGAAAATTTTCACGTGATCCTCTGGGTCTCCTGTTCCGTCATAGGTTTTCATGTTGTTAGGCATTAGTGTTTTTCGCGAACTTTTGAAATTGCGGATTCGAGGTATGAATGGATCCACCTCTTCACATGACCAGGGCACTGCTAAGTCTCCCTCGTCTGTAGGCTTGCGCCTTTTTGACTTTAACTTCTATTGTCCTCCATCGCTGGTGCTGCTCTCCGACACGCGAGATAGCGGGGATTCACTTTCCCTTCCTCTTTTCATGCTACGGGAGCGGTCCCTGTCACGAGAGTGATATCTATGTCTGGCCCCTGTCCTGTAGGAGGAGCAGGTATTACCATATGATTCTTCATTGCCGCGGGAGCGGTCTCTGCTTTGAGGATGATCTTTGCTAAGAGAAGAGTCCCGTATGTGAGGACGACCTCTACTGTAAGAATGATCCCTAGAGTTTCCCCTGTCCGGACCGGACTTGCTTGGCGAGTAAGTATCACGTATTTTCTCTTGATTGGCTCTCTGGCCTTTGAGGATCCTAGCGGAGTCCAAACATTTTTCATCGTTGTTTTTCAAGCGATCTCTTATCTTGGGCCTTTATGACGGGTTACGGTACCTTGTGGACAAGGTCCCAGCACTTGAGTTTTGAGAGTCCTCTCTCATTCTTCGACTTTTCTTGGTATTTTCTCCAAAGTCCAGCCTAGTATGGACTTCTTTTCGCTTGTCACGGAGAATCTTATCCATAATGAACGGCAAGATTTCCTCGTAATGCTCCTCACAGAAGTCTAGGATGTTAACCCTGGGTGCGGCATCCGCTTCCTTCGGCGTCTTTTCTTTGGTTGCAGCTTTCATGACAGTGGTCACAATGGGGGTTGTGTTAGCCATTGCGCTCATTTTTCTAAGAGTAATTCCTGGTGTTGGGTCCCACGGATGGCGCCAACTTGTTGATATAGAAGTTAGGTCGGGTCTTGTTTAGTCCGAATAGGCAACTATTCGGGTATGTAGCACCTTGTTCTTTTATCAAGTGAACTTTGAAGAACCCTGCACAAGGAGTGAAACACCGTTAACCTTATCGTGGGAGCAGATCCCATGATTGGACTCCGGCGTAAGAGTAAGTATTTAGCCTTAGGGAGTAATCGAATGTAATTAGGGTTTTTTGTAAGATACATGTATTGATGACAATTATGTTCCTTTTATAGGCTAAATAAACCTTAGGGTTTTCCTATCTTTCGGGCCCCAAGAACACTGTCCAGATTATAAGTGCATTCAGGAATTATCTTAACCTATTTAAATAAGTAGAGTATATCTCTTATTTAATTAGGTTATCCCTTTCTAACAATAGCTCGTGAAGATACCGCGGCCACGAACCATGTGCTGGCAGCCGCGACCCGTAGGTCTAAGTGGCCGTGATAATATGAATGGGCCGGGCCAGTCCATACTATACGTCATCAGTACCTATGTAATTAAATCGATAATACTAAATAAAGCTTCCACTTAGTTTGTCAAATTAGTTTATTTGTTTCGTCCTTTCATCCTAACACTACTACTAAAAACGAGTCGCACACAAAGAATCACATTCACCCATAGCCTCTTCTAGTTTTCTCTTGCTATGAACTTAGTGGATCCTTTTCAAAAAATATTCACTCTGCGCATATCAGTGACTCAGCAATCAGCATTTGACTAGTCTATATAAAATCTCAAAACTTATCTATTCTCGAGAGCAACCCTCAAGCTCCTACTGTATTTACTTGACCTAACCTTTTGCAAATTTTCGAATGTTGAGTTTATATCGAGATATGCTGAGTTTACATCACCATGACAAGACCAAGAACAATTATATTCAATGTAAGATTCTTGTTTGTCAACCATATACGAACTTAAAGGCGCACAGGGCTAAATTAATGAAGGAACTTCGCATAACCAAAAGATAATGGTACGCTCAAGTGCTTAGAGTGAACGTTGCAGTCCGTTAACCCACAAGATTTATCACTGTTTTGCACCATGCCTCGCGCCGTACGTCCGCCGTTCGTCCCTTCATTGATCTGTCTTTGTGGCGTTTTTGCATTTTTTTAAATCGACATTATTAAATGGTAGAAAGCAACTGCTAAAAAACACTTTTTTCCCTTTTAAGTAACCACTTTTACCTTATACTTTTTAAACATTCAAACCAAATCACAACTTATATACACTTTCATATACATTTTCATCTCCTCTTCTAAAAATGTCACAACAACAAAGCAAACGATTGGCTCATGAATAATATATTCCCTTTATCTACTTTGTCCACTAATTTAAGTTCATCATCACCCACTACACAATCATCCGCCCGTTCTATTTCTTCCCAACAACCACAAAACCCGCTACCGTCATTCGCATAATATGAAAACCAAAAATAATCATTTGCACAATATGCTTCCCAACAACCATATTTCCCACAACCCACTTTCCCACCACAAATGAACCAAGAACATTTTAACCAAATGGATTTACTTCAACTTGAACAACAATATCAATTTCATAACTTTGGAGCCCCCGGTAATTCTTCAAATCAAATAAATGCTGCCACCAAACCAACCAACACACAATTGCACCCAAATCCCATCGCCACACACCACCACCACACTCACTGTCACAAACATCACAAACGAGTCTTCATTCCACCAAGAAAGGAAATTGAGAAAGGAAAATGCTAAGACCGAGAAACATCGACGTCACACATACCTATTGAACACAATCGCAAGACAAACTTCTGGCCGAAACTTACATACAAATTTTTGAGGATGAAAGACTTGGTATTGAGCAAAATTCAAAAACTATTAGGCAAAATATTGATAGTGAATACAACTCTCATACATCCTTCGAACATACCAATGATATGATCACGTAGAAGTAGACATCGTTGACACGTGATTGAAACAAGTTCGTCGCCGCATATGAACGTCTTAATGGCGAAAGCGATTCGACGTAACTAACTCATTGTTATATAAAATTCTTTAAAACTTGGGGGTTTTTGTTTGTCCATTATGAAGCATGGGATGTCTTGAAAGATCACCACAAATGGCGTGGTGCAAAAGTAGTTGTTCCCGGAAGACGCATTTGTACGGATGATGACATTGAAGAATCAAACGAGCTATTTCAAAATGATACAATACCACGTCCTCCCGGTAAGCTAAGTCCCTCCAAGAGTCAAAGATCGGACTCTACAAAATCGGCTGGATCTTTGTCTAGTAGAGAAACTTCGCTGAAGTAGTCCGAGAAGAGTTGCAACAATAACTTGAAAAAGAAGATTGTATCGCGACTCAAATTTTTTTAAAGGAATTGAAGTTTTTTAATTTTAACACCGAAGGGATGAGGCCGGAAGATACGGCTAAAATGGAAAATACTAAAGACGAGATCCAAGCAAGAAATTTTAACTTTTGATGTATTTGTCATATTGTATTACTAATTTTGTTGTATTCGTATCGTATTTTTAATTTCGTTGTAATTTGTATCGTATTTTCAGTATATAGTATTTGAATTTTATTTTAAAATGTGTTTGTTTTAATAAAAGAAAATGTAAAATAAGAAAAAAACTGCGACCCCAAGGTATAATAACATTATAGTAGAGAAGTGTTTTAAGTAGTTATGATGTATTGGTTAAAAGCTCAGGTGGCACACCGATAACACTTATTGGTATGCCACTGCACCTTGCACTCTTAGGAAGGGGAACAATGACATGTCTATTGGGCCACTTCAAAATAATACGAAGAGATAACCAAAATGCGATCAAGTTTGATAAATCTAAAACCTTTATTTTTCATACATGTGAATTTTGTGACAATCTGTAATTTCAAAACATTTTACGTCTGTAAACACCCCCAACTTGGGTCGCAGCGGAATAAGGGTCCGGGGCGTGTTACTTCAAGATCAACAGCACAAGATATATATTGAACGACAATTAAAAGTTTGGTGTTTTAATACTGAATACATTGGAATTTACTAAAAAAAAAAATCATAAAAAAAAAACCAAGAATGCTTTACAAAAGCTCGAGCTTCACTTGTTTACTTGTTATTATTACAAAGATTTCCAGCCCATAACAGATATACAAAATGTAATGCGACTAAATCTTTAATGCAGGACATCCAAAACATAACCACCAATGTATCCCTTTTGCACCCCGTGCCCTAATGATCTCCTGAAAAACATTGCATTTAAAATGTCAACATAAAGTTGGTGAATTTCATAGGTTTATGTAAATGTATAAGCAGGACCGCAAGACTTTCCCCGTGATAATGCAACAAATGCAGACATCACAAAATGTAATTACGTTTATCTGAAGCCAGAAACCGAAGTAGACATAAATGAATACAATATATATATATTGCCTACATTGCCCGTGACGATGTTTCAAACCCGTATATCCAAAAACCCGAATGATATCGGTTCGTTTCCAGTGATAGCTAGTTACCCGAACGGGGAGGTCAATCCCAAATAGATCTATCTATAATCATTCGCGCTCACATTCCAGTAATTGACAGTTCATGATTCATGGGCATAGTGGGTTAACGACTATTAGCAAACGTATCATGATAAAATGTACACTTTGCTCAATTTGTAAAACATGCATATGTTTCTCACCCCAAAAACTTGTAAATCAATAATTGTAAAAACATGGGGCTATGAACTCACCTTGAGTGAGTAAATTGATAATAAAATATCCTAAATAAAAACGTGTCACGCTCAACGAGGCCGATAATGCCAACCTAGTTAATTAAAGGTCGTTTCAGTATTCTTGTACCGTTGTCTAACAACTACCATTATATAATCCCCCTATTTTTTATAGTTATCATCGCTACCAATCATTCGGGCTATCATATTTTGGAGGTCATGACAGGATCGTCGAAGAGCTAGGACACTTTAATGTAAATCTTAAGTCGTCAATACGCCATCCGAAGCAGGCCTCATATGAAATTCCATTGTATATAGCATTGGATAAACTATTAACACATTATTTTTCGATATAGCTTTATCTCCATCTAAGCGTTTAAGTGAAATCATATTTTATAGAGTAAAAACGTATATAATTTACGCCTTTAGCATAATATGACTTAACTTTGCTCGTTTTACAGAGTCAGTTTCTGTGTTTCTTACGCCCACGCTTTTGTATTAAGACGAGTGATCATAAAATCACATTTTTAGGTTTTTGAGATTCTATTGTGAATAGTGTTTTTACTATTCATTATAGATTACAACTTATTAACGCAAAACCCATTAAATGTGTTATTTATCGTTTATTAGCTCCGTTTTTAGCGATTCTTTCCTACAGTTCTTTTGTGTTATTTGAAAGTTTTATCATATTATTGATGTTTACAAAGTTTAAGGTTCTGCCATGAATAGTAACTTTTATAAATTTGTATTATATAAAAGTGTTTAGCGTCGTAAACTCGTATACTAGCCGTTTATCTTCTTCGTTATAAATCCGATTTTCGAGTTTCTTATCATTTTGGAATCCTTATGAGATGTACTATATTTATAAAAACCTAATATGGCTATTACCAAATTCGAACCAAAACAAAAAGTTTGAAGTTTGTGATTAAGACATGTTTTAAGTTGATTTTTTTGTACCTTTAAGCTTCAACACCTTGTTACAAACTACTTTACAAAACACTTATATCTTTATGTCATACATATATTAGTGTCCATTAGTTCATATTTTGCCGTGTGTTCAAGATTTACAGTCCTCTAATCTTACTTTAATCAAAAGTTGTTATGAAACCCTAATTTTAAACAGTTTACTCATGAACTTTTTATACTTAAACCATGTGTGTTATAAGAGTTATACTTTCTTTATTTCTTCATATTAGAATCCATTTACAACATGTAAATAAGTTCACAAACATTTAATCATATGTAAAAATTTCATTTTACATTTCAAAAGTACCCTAAATGGTGATTTTAGCTAAATAGAAACATTATGACACATAAAATCATAAGTTATGATTGATGAGGGTTTAAATAAACCTTGGCCACACCCCCCCCCCCCCCTTTTTTTTTATCTTAGTATTTTTTACATTTATTTGTCATATTTTTATTTTTTTTATTTTTTATATTTGTTAATATATTTTGAATAAATAATTATATCTATGCTTTTTTTTTTAATTGATCTTTTAATTTTTTTTTTTAATTAGTTTTCTTTTAATTATATTATGACTATTTATTTTTTTTATTTTTATATTCATCTACGTTTGCCCACGAAGAGCACAAACACAACCCCTCAGAGAATATCTGTTTACCCCCCCATACAATAAACACACACTTTATCTCCCCACAATACTCGAGATAGATATACCCCTGTAACCCCGAAATCTACGCCTATAAGAATCAAATGCGACTTTAACCAATCGCAAAATTTATACAGAATGTACAGATTCTAATTCCCACAAAGCTAATACGCTATCTATAGCTAATATATAAATGAAATTAAGAGAAGCTATGTGAGCTCACAAGATTATACGTGTGTCAATCATGTTCTCACTACACGAAAAATGAAATCTCGCTTAGTGTTCTGTAATTTCACTACAATCTAGCTACTTTATTGTTAAATATATGACTGATAGAGATATCTGAGTGAAATTGTGAGATCACAGTGTGTGTTGATAATTAAAAGTGTGTGTGTTAACGTCACATTCCTATATATCTAAACACGTGTTTCTTGACTACTAGCATGGTCCCGGGCTAATTACTTTAAAGAAAGTTACTTTCCCCTAGAGTAACCGTAGTATTACGAGTCCCTTGAATTAAAATCGCATTAACCCGTGTGAAGTAGTACTCACTGTGTGGTGGGTGAAATTATTTAGACTATTGACTACCATGAAAATAACAAAAGACAATTTTGAACAAACTCCTGAGTGTCAAACCTTCCACCAATGATGCAAGAATTTGTTTATATCAAATATTCTAGCTGTAGAATGTTTGTTTGTGGGTTTTAGAATTTAACACGGTTGTTGTATTTTTGATGTCTACTGTTATATTTGAGAGTTTGGTAGTTGTTGTTCTTGTAATTGCTAGAGAACTCTGGAGATTCACTGTCTGTGAAATTAGAATCATTATAGCTCTTGTGTATCCGCACTAAAAATGAAGGATGAGATAACAGAGATGTGCTACATATCGCTCATGATAATCATTTGTAACTCACGTTGGTTGTATGTTGTTGAGATACGGTGTGTTGAGAATCGTGGTTGAAGTGCCCGGGTGTGGCGTTGGAAAGGGTTTGCGCAGATTGTTTAGTTAACTGCTGTAGTGTTTTAGCTTATAGCGATTACGATTGTATGGTGATGGGAGAACGCGTTTGGGTTAAAACCCTAAAGAAAGGAGAAAGTATTGATAATGACGCGCATTATGGGCTGTAGCGGATGGTGAGCGCGCGCCTAAAAGACACGAAGGGTTATAGATGGCGGTGTTTGTCGCTAGAGGGGAGGTTGGTCTGTATGGTGTATTGTAGAAGAACGTGTGTTGCACGGGTTGACTTTTGAATGTGGTCAGTAGTCCGTGTTTGTGGTTGAGTCGGTAAAAGAGCGTAAAAAATCAACAATAACGTAAACGACATCGCACTACAGATAAAGTGAGTTGTGTCTTCAAACAATTGTTGTATTATTTTTACGAAAATAATTTATAATTTTTCATATTTTATTTTTATACGTTACGTAAAACGTTTACGTTTCGCACTTTAGAACCTTTTTGCATAAATGTAAACCATTCTACCTATCTACACTCAACCAAATACCCACAATCTTACCCAATACCCAAATATTATATAATTTTTACCCACAAAAACCACCATAACCGGCCACTAATTTAAATTACACAAAACAATACCATTTTGTTATATGGTTTTATACATTTTTTGCCTAGATTATACCATGTGCCAAATACATACCAAATTTCATCTAGTCTTACACCAAGCAACATACCCATTCTTTCTTACACACTTTCCATGCCTCCTCCTCTAATTTTCATGGATTAAGTAAGATTTGTTCCCTAGATATTTATGCTATATAAGGATGCATCAACTAGCTCTTTCATTCTTATTCCACACTTGCAAAAATTCACAAAAACTCTCTTCCTCTCATTCATAACCCACAGCTCAAAAGCAAGCCAAAAACAATTCTATAGTTTATATTTTATTGATATTACAAGCATACAAGGTTGATCAAGGGTATAATCTAAGGTGTTTCAAGTTAGGGTTTCATTTTTAAGCAATGATTTTTCAAGATCAAGTTAGGGTTTTCATAATCAAGATTTGGGGTTTTCATAAGGATTTAGGTTTAGAATCAAGGTCTAAGGTTTCATTTTGATCACATACTTGTAAGCATACTACATTCACTCTCTTGATTTTCATACATATGGATTATGTTTAGTTGTGTTTTTATACTTTCATTATGTATTTTTATACATAAACATCTTAATTATGAAGTTATATCACCAACTAGTTTACTTTTATAAACATTTTCAAATAAATCAAGAACACCACTTACTTATGATTTTAGACTTGTGGTTAGGTTTAAAGTTCATAAACTAGATTAGTTAATCTTATGATTATTTTATGATATTGTAAAGTATTGGATGGGATTAGGTTAGGGGATGATTATGATTGTGGAAGGTGATTGAAATACATAGACTTGTGGATTTGTAGTATGAAAATCGGGTAGAAATACTTGACAAAAACTTTGTAAAATGCCTTTTGGGACAACAGCTTTCAAATACAATGTCAGAGTCATTTAGTCAAGCTAAAACCTTAAAAATGTGTTGGTACATCTTAACAAGGTCCCGTGCATATAAA
The DNA here is from genome assembly GCA_026074375.1 of Tanacetum coccineum. Lineage (NCBI taxonomy): Eukaryota > Viridiplantae > Streptophyta > Magnoliopsida > Asterales > Asteraceae > Tanacetum > Tanacetum coccineum. The sequence continues at coordinate 76,577 of BQNB010004287.1, forward strand.
GAACTCGAAAAACGGATGTAAAACGAAGAAGTTATGGCCAAAACTAAATTTGAAACAATACCGGCAAAACAGTTTTTCGGCAAGGTGCTGGCAGATTTATAGTACGTATTTTTGTGGGCTTTCGGGTCCGAATCGGCTAAAATATAAAACTATAATGTTACTCGGAATGATCTTTTACTCTAAGTTCTTGCAATTCTCTAAGCTTGAAAGTGTGTAAAAATGAGTAAACTCAGAATGTCAGAGTCATTTAGTCAAGCTAAAACCTTAAAAATGTGTTAGTACATCTTAACACGGTCCCGTGCATATAAAGAACTCGAAAAACGGATGTAAAACGAAGAAGTTATGGCCAAAACTAAATTTGAAACAATACCGGCAAAACAGTTTTTCGGCAAGGTGCTGGCAGATTTATAATACGTATTTTTGTGGGCTTTCGGGTCCGAATCGGCTAAAATATAAAACTACAATGTTACTCGGAATGATCTTTTACTATAAGATTCGTGATTCTCTAAGCCCGAAAGGTGTTATAAAAATGAGGTAAATCATCATGGAAACTAGATAACTTATTATATAAAATTTGTACACTATTTTCCTGACATGAATAGTGTTGGTTCGTTTGGACTATAAAAACTTTAGGAAATATATTAGCATTACTTATATAATAAATACACGTGGTTTAAAACCTTATAAATATTATTTTATAAAACACTTGAACTATATATTGTGACACTTTATAAATAATATAAATAGTAGATCAAGCGAAATGGATTCTAACTTAAATTTTATAGTTATTAGTAAAATGTTTCGAAGGACTATACTTGGGACATTAAATAACAACGTAACTTAAGCATGTTCGACTTTCTTATAAATAAAGAAAACCTATTAGGTAGGTGATATACTTGATCAGTATAATACTATTTTACATATATTTGTAACTTTCGCCCCTTTTTGTGTTCTGTATATTTTCATTTATAGTCCTTTGAATATTTGACTTTTGTCACGTTTATTCAAGATTGTTGTACCGTGTTGACGGTGTTGATTTTTTTATGAGATATGTGTATGAATGTAATTTTTGGTGATTAATAATCCATTTTTGAAGTATATATTGTGTTATTGGTTTCCGGGTGGTTTGACCCATGTGAATTTTGAGAATGACGAAAAAATGAGTTCTGGAACAGTCCGTTAATGCACCAAATGAGTTTTGAAAGGGTTTAAAGTAAATATATGTGTAGTGATTACTTGGCAGTTAATGGAAAAGTATTTTTAAGGTGAATAAAAATGCTAATTAACTTTGGGGTAAATTTTACAGTTGAGTTTTATGAGCTTTTAAGTGATCCCGACACGAAAAGAAGAATCCGACAAGGAGGCAAGGAGAGACAAGGAGGCATGATTTTACTAGAAGGGAGAGACAAGGTGGCATGATTTTAGCTCCTAGGATGCCATACAAGGTTCAAAACAAGGGAGAGACAAGGAGGCATGATTTTAGCTCCTTTGTCTAACCTTAGTACACTTATATTCCATTTACTAGAAGGTTTCCATTCATTATCTTTTCATTTCAAAAAAAATAAACACACACTTGTGTTTGTGTCTAGTTCGTCCGCCCCTAAACCACCACCAATCCACCATAAATTTTCCAACTTTGATCGAGAACGTGATATTCCGGGTTGATACGAGTGTTTGGGTATTCATTAAACAACGTTTGGGTTGTCCGGTTCGTGTCGAAATATACATTTTTGAAGATGTTGTAAGTTTTCAAATTTAAATTTCGTTTGTCCTTTTGGGTTTATTTTGATGCATAGATGTTAGTTGTACAAGTTGATCGTTGTGAAAATTTATTTTTAAAAGCGAAATGAATAAAAAGGGTGTGTTTGGTTAGTTGGATTAAAAAGGGGAAAAGATGTTTTTGTAGTTTTGATGTTGTGGTCGTGATGGTTGAATAATATATGATCCTAGAATGCTTATTTTTGATAGTAGCTTGTATAGCTTATTCGGGCTTATTTTTAAGCTATTTCTTGACTTATTTTGGGCTTATATGCCACGAACCATTCCCAAAATCACTAGGAAAGTGATTTTGATTATTTTTGTGTTATGACGTATGTTGTGGACTATTTTTGAGGCTTTTGGTAGTAACCAAATGCGATACGTAGCTTATTAGCTTGTTTTCAAGCTTAATATACGTATTTTTGAGCTATTGGACTCACGGCCCAATAAGTCTATTTAAGCCACGGCTTAATGAGAGGGCTTATTGTGGTCTGGATTATTTTCTACATATAAGTATATAATTATATATGTATATGGACCTTGGTTTTGGACTTGGATCGTATTTTGGACTTATAAATATCCTAATGGACCCTTGTTGGGCCTTAATAAGCGATATTTAGTCGTTGTGAGAGTTTTGTCGGACTTTTGAAAGTGAAAATGTATTTACGAAGTGATATTTAACGGTATTTTGGAGAAAAACGTTTTAGTAAACGTTAAAGATTGAGATTTTGAAATTTTATCGAAAAGTGTCGAATTGTTAAAAGAGTGTTGAAAATAAGGTTTAAAACCTTGGAAAACGTTGTTTGAGCGTACGGGTCATGTCGAAATTTCGTAAAAAGTTTATACTTAGAAATTTTCCTAAAAACATGATTTTTGATTTTTAAATAATAAAATATTATTATTTTATTTATTTAATAAATTCACTAAAAGACAAAAAATATAATTTTTCTTGAAACTTCTCTAATGTGTTTATTATGAGTAAACGTTTCATTTTTAACCGTATTATGATTATTTTGAAGTGACTAAGGTTTACCGAATGGACTTGTTGAGATATATTTATAATTATTAATTATAAATATTTATTTATATTACTTATCAATTTTCCCTAAACAGTATAAGTATGTATTATCGGGGAATGAGATTGATATGATTATGGAAATATGTCGTCAACCATCACACCACTAAATTGTTTTGGGTAATTGTACAACGCGTCTAAACTCTATGCATCAAACGTGAAGATTGTTTTGGAATTGGATGATTAAATTGGGACATTAACTGGACTAGGTCGTGTGCGGGCGTCGTTGTATTTGCTTGTGTGATTGAGATTTGGTTGCTAAAGACTTGCTTGAGGTGAGTTCTCGTAGCCCCACTTTTTACTATTTTTCTGTTGGGGGAAAATGATACTCAAATGTGTTTTGAAATGTTTTGAATTGAAATATGCGAAATATGGTTTTGTTTTTGGGACAAGATATGTGCTTATGACTGCTATGTGAATATTATGTGATGCATGATTATGGGAGCGGATGGGTATGCCTACCTAGTGTTGTGATATTTTAGGATCAGATGGGTACGCCTACCCAGTATTTGTGTGATTATGGGAGCGGATGGGTACGCCTACCCAAGTTTATGTGAGGTCCTGCCCTAATATTAGTGCTCCATCTGGTAGGCACTTTAGGTGCGTAAGTGACATATTATGATTGACTAGCGGGGATGCTATGTCTTGGATTGTTAGCATATATTCACTGTCATATAGCACTATTGTCTATTGTTTAAATATTGGCATAACTTTTGGGTTTAAGGTCAAACCTACGAGCTCATAAACATTATTGTTGACGTTTTCGAGTATCATTTTAGGTGAAGTGAAAGAAGAATAGTTTGGTGATTGTGATAGCAAACTTAGAAGTATCCCGAGTGCATTTTCGTGTGAAGTCTTACTTGCTTGTTGTTTGATTCTAGTATTTGGATGTCTTGGATTAAGTTTGGATTTTGGACCCCTGTGCGGGCATTGGAATTATTGTAATAGATTATGGATTTTAGTTGCGATTTGGGACATCACTCGAGTTTGTTCGAGGTTGATGGTCTTCATAGCACTTGGAGTTTTTGCAATGTAATCTTCTCTATTTTATACCTTGTGTTATGATTGATCATTATGTTGCATTCCCGAGTTTCCGCCTTTGTCAGGGTGTGACAGATATACATTGTTGTATTTATTTTAAATACATTACGCTTATACGACCTATAATTAGGTTGCATTCCGGATCATTTGTGATGTTTCACTTTATTGATTTCGCTATAATCAATACATTCACTTAAGGTGAGTTTCATGGCCCCTGTTTTCCTTGTTTTGAACTCTTTTGGGAGAGAATACATGCTCGTTTACATGCTTGTTTACATACTCGTTTCATAACTCGTTCACATACTCATTTTCATACTTATTTACAAACTCATTTACAAACTCGTTCACATACTTGATTGCATAACTTGTTTACATACTCGTTTACATACATGTTTCCAAACTTGTTTACATACTCATTTACATACTCATTTTCATACTCATTTACATATCTCGAGGCGGGATACATTACTCATTTTACAAAAGGACACAAGTACAACACTTTTTATGGTTTACAATAATTACATAGCGTGACTAAGTAACGATAACCTTCATGCCCATTATCATGAAACTGTTAATACATTGTTGTAGCGCGAGTTGTTATAATAGATCTATTTAGTACCACTCCATCAACAATCAACCTTAACAACCCTATTCAACATATTATGTTGTATTGGACATCCTCGTCCTGGATTGGTGTCTACAAGGCCAACGGACGTATACCATGTCGGATTTGGAATGTTACGGGTTGACATCTACACGGGGTATACATTGGCATTAATTTGCGTCCATTTATGTCGAGCGTTAGTGTCATGAGCTTAGGGAATCATAATTACATTTTGTGATATTGTATGTGTTACAATGTCATACACTTTGAAATCTTGTGATCCACGCTACTCTAACTGAACGTTACTAGTTGATAAACACTCTTTTATGATACTGTGGTTAAAGCAGTAAACAATATACTCTTTTGGTCCTACATTTACATTTACATAAATCTATGAACTCACCAACTTAATGTTGATACTTTTAAGCATGTATTTCTTAGGTGACTTAGATGTTTGGCTTATCTGATGTGCATTGGAGTCCAACCTTTACAAGATTGCATTCATAGATTTCTTCTTACATTCAAACCATCAAATCTCGTTATATTACTTTCAAGCTTTTCATTGTGATTCAAACTTTAGGACAAATATTATAACAAGTTTAATTTTAATTAAATCAACGAGATTACTTTTCAAACGACTCATTTAGAGGTCTTTCTTTTATATCTAGTGCTATTGTATTATGAAGTAATGATCCCGAACATAATTCCGCTTCGACTCAATTTGGGGGTGTTACAGATTGGTATCTAGAGCCAAGGTTATAGAGAACTAGGTTGCATATTTTACCTAGACTATAACCGTTTTCACAAAAATTGCATCACATAAAACCTTTTCATGTGCATACTCACTATTTGCTTACTTGCTCACATTACTTGCTTACGTGACTTATATATATATACACTTATACACTTACCTTCTCTTTCATATATTTTACACTTGTTTATATAAGAGTTGTCTATATAAATACTAGGATTTGTCTCAAGACATTGTGAATGACACGATGATCTTTAAAACTTTTCCTGACTTTACGTAATACCGTTTTGCATAACATTGAAACTTATCACAATATGCCGATCCCATTAGTTACCTTACCATTAAACTTCGAGTTTGAACACCCGCCCCATCTTGTTGAAACACCTACGTCAACTTGTGACTCGTCTTATCTAGTGAAACCTAAGTTGGAAACATCATAGACTTCATTTCCTATAAGATTTCATATTCATACCTGCTTTTATATTTTCATTGTACTATGTGGATAATTTTAAATTATCTATCAAACTCATGTGTCATGAAAACTTCGTTGTTTTTACTTTAACTCTCTAATTATCTATGCAAGCCAGTCCTTACACTATTATAGCTTTTTAAAATATTTCTACTAACACTTCATAAACCATTTCACTACCACATAATAAACTATTTCGTTGTCTTCCATAAATTGCTTCCATGGTCATTTTATAAACCATTTTGTTATCGAGACGCAAACAAATTGTTACCACATTATAAACTCCTTACTATTACATTATGAACTGTTACGCGATCCTCTCGAAGACTATTTTGATACCACCTCATAAACAATTTTAGTATCGTCTCATAAACAATGTCACTGTCATTAATAATCTATCTTACTATCGATTGATAAACCATCATTTTATAAACCATTTTTACTGACATATAAACAAATTTTATACCCAATTCATTATTACTTTATAAATTAATTTGTTAACAATACGTAAATCATTGTTCCTATCATTTTACCTTGCTACCATCTTATAAGAAAATTTTCATATCTTATAAACTATTTTTCCATCATCTTATAAACTATTTTACCATCATCTTATAAACTACCTCACCCTCATCTTATATACTACCTTGCAATCATCTCAAAAACCACGTTACTATCACATTGTTTTTACTTTATGAAACCATTTTGTTTTCATCACATAAATTATTTTACTATCACCTCATGAGCTATTTAGCTATTGTCTTGTAAACCATCTTACAGTTCTCTCGCAAATCATTTTATTGTCATCCTATAAACTAACCTTGTTTTTCCATCTTGTGAATTATTTTCTCACACTGTAAACCATTTTGATAATACTTTATACATAACATTATTCTGACGAAAATGAGCATCGCATCATTAGCCCTCAAATATACACAGTCTGATCACCTATGTATATTTCAAGAAGGACCATGCCATGCTGAGAGTAGTCACCTTGAAACTTTTTTCAAGAATCAATTTTCTACTTATATCCTTGAAAAGCAAAATTTTTGTGTGCGTATTCAGAAAGCGTGTTTGTCACGGGAAACTAAATTAGTAACCATAACAACTAGGTAGACCTTTACATCACCTTACTATAGGAGGTCGACATCATCTCACACCAAATTCTAAAAGTCTTCATGGTAGAAACAATGAGATTAAAAACATTAAGATAACAAAGTTGATTAGCGCATACTAGGAGGATTAAGATAAGTATCCGCACCTCTTCATCAACACCACTCCGAAAGGCAACTCAACCTGAATTCTGGGACAAAATTATTTTAACACGTGGAGACTGTAACAATTCACATTTTCACATCTATTACGTCAATAAATATTCAACTATTTATTTTAAACTTTTGCGTGTTTACTTTTAATTTCCATCGCTTAGTTAAATCGCGTAAACTAAAAATTAACATTCAACGTAAACGGACATCAAACAAATAAAAGTTTAAGTCAAACAAATGTTATATTATTTTTAAGAAGATAATTTATAACTTTTCACATTTTATTTTTATACGTTACGTAAAACGGTTACGTTTCGCACTTTGGAACCTTTTTGCATAAATGTAAACCCTTCTACCTATATATACTCAATCAAATATCCACAATTATACCCAATACCCAAAAATTATATCATTCTATACCAAGATATATAGGTGGCTGGTTACAAATTAAAAACTAACACCAAAAATAATACAAACTACCTCTTTGGAAATTACCATGTGCTTAAGTACCACTTTCCTTACACAAGTCTTCTCAAATAGAAAATAACCAAGCTCATCTTGTCCTCCTCCTAAGGAGGAGGAGAGAACTTATACACCTTGTACCCTATACCACTAAACGACCTCTCTAATCCTTGTTTTGCTAATGGTTTGAGAATTACTTCCACTATAAATACAAGCCTCATTCTTACACTCTCTCATTACTAGCAAATCAAAAATTCTCTCATTGTTCTTATACATAACTCACGGCTCAAAAAGAAAGGGTAGAAGTTCCATAGTTTTTATTTTTACCAATATAACGAGTATACAAGGTTGATTAAGGGTTGAATCTAAGGTGTTCCAAGTGGGTTTACAAGTTAGGGTTTTCTATTTTAGAAGCAAGGCTTATATATAAATAAGTTAGGGTTTATATGGGTTTAGATTGTGTTCATCCTCATTCATACACTCAGGATCTATCATTACTTCTCATACTTTCATTTCCATTATTTTCATACATACATATTCATTATCTAGTTAAATCATCATCTAGTCATTATTTTATAAAGTTTATAAAACAAGTTTATTCATAATCAAAAAAATGCATGTTCATGATGAAAATGTGTTTAAAATATGTTAGAATGCAAAAACATATTGTATTTGGTATATTACAAGTATTGGACAATTTATATAATTAATAGTAGAATTAATTATTACAAAGTTTATTTATGTAGTATATAAATAAATAATTATTTTGGATATTTTATTGGGACATATTGGACTTAAAATTATGGACATAAATTGGAGGACCTAGAGTATGCAAGATATGTTGTATTAGTTAAATTAGAGGACTTGTAATAATTTAATTATGTCAAAAGCTTATAAAACAAATTTTATAAAACTTAAATTCAAACAGTTTGTTTAATCTGTGAACCTATGAATTCTTATAAAATACTTACACCTGAATTAAATAGTACATTTCATGAGGATTCCGAGCGTATAAGGAACTCGAACAACAAAGCTATAACAAAGAAGTTATGAATTTTTTGAGATTACGATAATTAAATATATAAAAAGTGTTTTTATAAAAGTCGTTTTATAAAAACTGCTACTGTTTCGAATCTGATAAAAATGTGTAAATATTGGAAACGGAATTAAAACGAAGGAGATACGATTTTCGCAAGATTAAATATACAAAAATAGTTTTATAAAAACAGTTTGATGTTATTATTTTGGTACAAGATTTTATAAAATATGTGACCATTTTATTTTGATAGACCATCTCGACACGATGTCGTACATATAAAGAACTTAAAAAACCGAGTTAAAATGAGGAAGTTACGAATTTCTAAAGATTTAAATACACTACTTTTATTTTCTACATTTACAAAAATTTACTAAAGCTGTTAGAAATTATAAATGTGGTTTACGAGTGTTTTCGGGTCCGTTTGGGCTATAAAAACATTAAGAAATAAGGTAGTACTATTAATATTATATTTATACATGTTTTTAACTTTATGAATATTATTTTATAAAACAATTAAACTATTTATATAATTTCTTTATATAAACAATAAAAATATTAAATCATGTGTTATTAAAAAATAATCAATTGTTGGACAAAGATAATATTTTTACGAATACATACACTTGAACATTTACTTTGCAAGCGTGACTTAAATATTGTGTCAACTTTTATAAATTAAACCAAAACTAATAGGTGGTGATATAACTCTATAACTTACCCATCGCACACCCTCTGAATTTAATGCGGACATGTGCAATTACCTTGCTGCTAATCCTGCTCCGTTCAGAAAGTTTCTAGAACCCTTCTTTTATTATTATGCTTTGTTGGCATAAGTCGGTATTATGAGTTGGATGATAACTGTTATCCGACCTTCTTGACTGATGATGATGATGGTGGGTGTTCTTTGGTTGCGTCCTTTAGTTTGTTCTCTTATTATTGTATTTGACTATTTCATTTTATGCAGAGATGGACTTGTTTGCCTTCATTCATCATGCGGATCCCACTAAAGTGCAGATATGGGAAAGAGAAGTTAGAGAGGGAGAGGTTCCGTTGCTTGAGTTGACCAGGGGTCGTGTTGTTCCGCTTGCTGGTGTCAATGAACAAGGAAACTAGAATGAGGATGTTCAGGATGTTGGTTTTCATGTTGTGAATGAAGAGAGTGGTAATGATGTGGTGGCGGATCAGATTGAGGAGAGTGATCATGTTGTTCAAGATGAAGGGGCTAACTTGACGTTAGAGGATGAGGTTCCATCTACTGTTGCTGAGAGAGCTAAAGGGTCCCGGAAGAAGAGGAAAGTTGCCGGAGGGCCTAGTGGTTCCAGCCCACCTCCCAAAAAATTAAGGGCGGACCATGGTACCTCCGGTGCCGGTGCTAGTACTGGCGGAAAATCTGTTGATGTGCTTCAAGGTTTATTGGAACACAACACTTTGCCTGTTGAAGTTGGTGTTACGATGGTGGCTACATTGCCGTTTATTACTTCTTTTGTGTCCTTATGCTCAGACTAGCGTGAGGGCCGGTGGCGTTACAAGACTCTTTTACTGGGCTAGTCTGCCGGACTCAGCACCCGCGGAGAGCCGTTGTCGTTCTTTTAGACTCTCCATTGTCATTTGGTTCAAATGTTTGCGGATGCCTTGAAGTTTCTTCGTTGTCATGTCTCTTGTTCCAGAAGCCACCTGTAAATGACCGCGGACCGTTGCTACTATAGTCGTGACTGGGACACTTCTTCTGTTCTTTTGCCATAAGAAAGCCATGAGCCAGTTCATCAGACTATCTTTATGGATTCCGCCTCTATGTGCGAGGCCAGTCCAGATGTTGCAGGTCCTTCCTACCCTGCGCATAGTGCTTTCTGCGGGAATTTTTATGTGTCACAAAATGTGGATTCAGAGACCCTTCATCAGACATATGTTCCTAAATGGAATGTTACCAATGATTCTGCTCTTAATGACCCTGATGTCTGTCGTGGTGTGATTGATACTTAGCTCCTCTTATGTTTTTTTCCCAGCTTCGCAGCATGGACTACAACCAATTATTTGTTGAATTTAATGTCGGAGTGGCACGCCAAACATGCCTTAGCTCTAAGGTTAGGCTGCGGTTGGAGCATAAACTTAGGGGTGGGAAGAAGTTTGAGGGGAAGTGTGCCATGCAGGCTGATTTGTTGAAAGAGAAGGATGCTGAAATTGCGAGTTTGAAGGCTCAATTATCTCAAAAGGAGGCTAAGGCCGTGAAGGCAATTCGTCTTCGCGGCCAGGTTACTACTGTTAAGGCCGCGAAAGCCTCAGACCAATGAGCTTAATGGTTTGAAGGAACAGAACTCAGCCCTTGAGGAGGAGAAGAGTGTTCTTGAAAGAAAGGTTGTGGCTCTTGAGTTCGCGAATGCTACTAAAGTGGCTGAGCTTGCATCCTTGACTGCTCAAACTGCCAAGCTTACTCAAGATTTATCCGAGTTGGGTTTATCTTGTGATGAGTTGAGTGTTAAGGCTTCTTCACTTGAAGCTGAAAGGGATAGGCTCATTAGTCAGGTGTCTTTACTAGAGGGTACATGCTCTGAGCTTCGCGATGAAGTGTTAGGTTAGAGGTTATTTAAGGAGCAGATTGAGGTGGTTTAGGATGAACAAGTCAAAGTCCTCAGTGATATGTAGCTGGGTTGGTTCTGCGAGCTTATGGGAAATGGCTACTTTCATCTAGATGAGGAATTCTATCCTCGTTTTTTGACTACTATAGCTGGGTGGAGATGGATCCTTTGCCGCGGCCTTAGACTTGTAGTCGTGAAGTGTCTTCAATCTCCAAAGTATCTTGCTGCTTTGGGGGGAGCCATCGGCCGTGCCATTGACAAGGGTATGCAAGATGGGCTTACGGCAGGTATTGATCAGGGAAGGTGGGAAGAGGTCTTTTTGATGTTGCTGCATACAACCTTTCCGCGGAAGCTAATTATGTCTTCGCTACAAACGTCCTTCGTGAGTAGATTTCCCTCTTTTTCTCATCTGGAGTCCCAGAAAGACGCAAGCATTGCTGACATTATGTGTCTCGTTCATTTGGAGGGTCTTGCGGCCGAGTTTCCAGAAGCTACCCAATTGCAGCCCTCTCCTGAGCAACTTATGCTTCCTATTCATCGTCTGGAGGACCAAGTGGTCATTGGAGAGACTTCTTTGTCTTTTTCTCTAGACGTAGTTCATTCTCGTGCTCAAAGGATTCGAGGAGGTGCCGCGTCCCAACGCTTATCTATTTCTGATGCAATGGTTCCCCTAATTGAGCCGCTATTTGCTAAAAACTTAGTTGGTGAGGCCAGCACGTCAGGTGTTCTGGTAGTTGTTGCCGCTACCACTGCCTTGTCAACTAATTTTGTTGAAGCCAACTTTTTTTTACGTTAGACCATACCGGAGTCTTAATTTATGAGGTGGTGGATTCGGTGGCTCAGGCCGGAACTTCTTTCATTCCCAAAGATCATATTGAGGAGGGAAACCTTAGAGCTTCACCGGGAGACCCTTGCGACTAGGTTGAGCCTATTACTTTACTATGGATGCTTCATGTTTGTGGGAACTTTTCTTATCGTGTGCTGTTGTTTCTACCACGGCCGTATGTGGCCCTTTTGTTGCGGTTGTTTGTACTTAAACAATTTAGATTATACTCTTGTATGACTGTTGTATGATACTTAACAATTTTTGTCTTGTTAATATTATTGTGTTGCTATCTTTTAATACCGCGATTATACGTTTGCAGTGATAGTCTTAGTTGAATATTTGTGGGTTATTCTCCCGGTACTGGGCTTGCAAACCTCTTATGTACATGAGTTAATTGTTAGGCTGCTCATCCTTGTATTATGCGGAATAATAACTTGTGTTTATAAGGGTGTTGCCCCTTTGCTCTTTTCGTGCGCCGTATGGCATAAAGATTATGTCATATAATTTATCCTTATTTAAGTGTCATTGTTTAGGAATGTTTTCATGTTTATTTAGGAAAAGTTAATCAAGATTGTTTTTCAAGACAACACCTTGAAGGCAAGGTGGTTTTGAAAGAGTAAGGAATGATACGCCTGGGCCTGAGCACATGGCTCATTTAGCTATTGGGGTTTTATGATACTTTGTCTTATAAATACTCTTGTACTCTTTTATCAATCAATAAATCAAGTTTGTCAAGTAATTTTCTAGTTCTTCTTCTCTATTTTCTTATGGAGCTCGCACACATGCTAAAAGTGGTGCTCTATCCTGATACAACCTCTAACCGGGTCGTATCAGATTACCAAAAGAAGTTCAATAAAGATGTCTTCATATTTTGTTGAACTAATAAATTCATGAAAAACTAAAGAAAAAATGTTTTTTTAAATGTTTTTATTCCAAAAATGACATGCTCACAAAAGATATCTTTTTTTTTCAAGTTTAAATTTCATTATGTGCAAACAATGCTAATAAATGTATAAGCTCAGGAGCGGCTCATTCACGGAGGCTTAAAGCGAAGCTTTGAAATGAGGCTTTTTTACGAAGTTATTTGCCGAAAAAGTGTTTATATGAAATTTACCTTTCCAACATTTTTTATTCGAAATCTTTGATTAATTTTTTAAGATCAATATTGTATAATATTTCGTTTTCAATCGATAAATGAGCCAATCCATTTAATCCTTCTTATGACATTTTTGATCTTAACTAATTTTTAATAAACTTAAGTTTTAAAAAACTTCTTTCTGCTGGAGCAACCGTCACCGAAACAGTTAACATTATTCTAAAAGCAAAATAAGCATTAGGGAATGATGTTAGATTTCTAATATAGCTAGGTAAATTAATCGGTTTAGCATTTTTTAAATGTATAATTTTTCTCAAAACTCTTATTTCCGAAATTAAATATAACCTGTTAATATCCAAACAATTGTTATGGTTTAAAGAGATTTCAAGGTTAAAACAACTATCTTTTAGCGTATTATCATCAAGTGACTTTAAAATTTTTAGTGCAAAATAGAAGACTAAAGATACCTTCATGCACTCTAAATTGGTCAAATCTACAAGTGATGAAATAGCTTGATCTACAATGTATAAGAAATAATCGGTTCTAAAAATCTCTTTGCCTGTTTTTCTAGTTTCATTGTCAACATTATCATCAAATTTTCTATTTCTACAAATAGTTCATTTTTTTTAATTTTGGTTTTACATTCATTTCTTTAGCAATTTTGTTTGGCGAAAACTAAGACATCTCTTGATGCAGTTGTCGTAAGGGACTTCTACAAGAAGTTTTACAACTCCCTAGACAATGTACCTAACCGTTGTAGTAGTAGTATAGGCAAGACTCGGGGGTTATTATCGTTCTCTAGGGGAATAGGTTGGGAAGGCTTGATCACGGTCTAACAAAATTCTAGGGGTTGAGAGAAGATTCTTTTTGTATTTTTGTATTTTATGAAAGTAGGTAAATCTATGGTTTGAGAGGTTGGTTTGTCTAACTACTAATTAAACTAATATCTAATCTACTGGTGATAACTTTATGATAATTAAATGTATTTACTTAATCATGCATTACTTATCAGATTGCTTCTCCTAATCCTGTTGCCTTGTCACACTTGTGATGATATGTGTAAGTATTTCCTAGGCCATAAACGGATTACACGAACCCGCCGTCTATTTAATATTCCGTTAGGGCAACGCACAAGTAAGGTAGTATGAAGACTATTACAAGGCCCCTAAGAGTACATTAAATGCATGTGAAATATCTTAAGAGGGATCAACCATATAAAGGGGCAAGGTAGTATGAAGACTGTTACCCGATGGTATCCTTTCTACGCACTCGCGTTTCCCTAGACGTGTCTACAACGATACAGACAAAAGCTAGTTTTCTAGAACCTAACGCGCACAATCATCAATCAAGAAGCAACAGTAAAAGGATCTACAATCTGACTTTCATGCAATCATAAGCAAATACAAAGGAGGGTTTAGCCTCGCATGTTATAAAGAAAGCAAAGAGATAAATCAATCACACAACACATAGACATATTGAATGATTAATGATAAATAACCTTACTTGAATTAAAACATGGATTCAAGGTAGTACAATAAGGCTTTGAGGCCCTAAAAACGACCTATGAAGCTGCTACAAGAGCTAGGGTTTGTCTCCCAAAAGTTATACAAAGTTACCCACTTGAAACCCTAAAATTGGTTTAGTATATATAGAGATATCGCTGCGACGGCGTCGCGTTGTAATCCTGACGCCGTCGCTACGTGGATGATTCTAGATCATCATTAAGTCAGCCACGTCATGACGCCGTCACTAAATCTCTGACGCCGTCGCTACGTGGATGATTCTAGATCCTCATTAAGTCGGCCATGTCTTGACGCCGTCACTAAATCTCTGACACCGTCACTAGATGGATCACGACGGCGTCGCTTTATGCCTGCGACGCCGTCTCCATGCTCTGAGAACAATATTTCTTCATGGATTTGGTGTAGGTCCGTAATCTCGTTTATTTCTTCTCCAAATGAGCCCAAGTCACGTGTATTTCCTCTAAATGCCATCCAAGTGCTAAAAACCTGAAAACAAACGATTAAGCACATAATCTGGGCAAATTTGCATGATTTAGGGGGCTAAATGACCCCGAAATAGTGTATAAAATGACACCTCATCTGTAACACCCCCTTAATTGACATATAGCAGCGGAAGCTAAATTGGGGTATTAATTCATAAATCAACAGTCATAATCATAAAAAACGACTCAAAAGAGACGTTTTGGAAAATTTAGTTATCATTCAATAATATATAAGAGTTTTACAAAAGAGGTCCCAAAGTACATTGAAAACATAAAGTTTGAATGATAACAAGTTTGGACATCCTCAAGTCCAACGCCACTCCGGGCCATAGGTTGCTCAATTACCTGAGATAAACATGCTAAAAGGGTCAACACAACGGTTGAGTGAAATTTACAGTGTTTGAAATGTAATAACTGAATACAAGTCATCATAAGTGGTAATAATTATACAATTACAATTATCATGGAAAACATTATTATATTATTGCACTAAGCTCATGACACCGAAACCTTAAGATATTCACAAGTTATTGCCTCAGCGGATGCTTTACTAAACACCCGGAGTTCCTCAAATGAAATGCGTCCGTATGGTAGTACGTTGCTATCTACCCGGACGGGGAAGTTCAGTCCCAATAGATCTATTCATGGCATTCACGCTTACTCAACCAGTACGTTCGGTTATAAGTAATTAACGGTTCATGATAGTGGGGCCTTATGGCAAATAGAGGTACTTAGGCAATAATATATCAGGATAGCATACAGTTGAAAATACTTGTATTCATGGTTTATAGCATGTATCTCCCCACGAGATTTAGAAAACATGTAAAGGTGGGACTATGAACTCACCTTGATAAGGTAGTTGATTGATTTGAAATTTAATTCAAATAGGAGTAAACAGCCTCGTCACGCAACCTGGGGTAATATGTAAATTCTTAGTTTGATTGTTTCAAAACTTTATTTCATAAAGTTTAACGTAAATGATTTTGGTTTATTAGTTCATGAAAACATCGTATCACTGTTCGGGCTATCATAATCCAGAGGTCATGTAGTAAACGTTTGAGGAGCTAGGACACTTTAAATCGTAAATCCAGCAACTCGTTAAAACGTCTACCTAAATGAAGCCCCTCACATGAAATTCCCTAGTAACGTGATACATTATAGATTAAATGATAAGATTTTATCTTTTTAAGTTTCTTCAAAAGCTAGTAGATGATAAATTATGTTATAAATATATATATATATATATATATAACATAATTATTTTATAGTGTTTCGATCGACGAATGATAACGACAAATGTGTCGGGCTTTAATAAAATCAAGTCTTATAATATTTAAATATATTTTTATAATTAATATAAAAATATTACATTTTTATACCTTTAAGAATTCAAAATGACAATATATACCCTTGGTATATATGTTAGTTTATACTTTAACCTTTTATTTATATAATTATAAAACATTTAACCCTTAATTTTGGAAGTTGGCAAAACAAGTCCCTGTGGTTTATCTTTGGAGTATTTACACTTTTGGCCCAAAAGTTATTAAATTTCAAAAGTTACAATATATAACCCTAAAGTACAAAACGATTTCATTTAAAGTCCAAAAACCATATACTTGGTATTTTTGAATTTGATTTCATTTTGCAGCGTATAGCTTATCATAATAAGCAAAAATGAGTTAGTTTTGCAAGCTTTAACAAGCTTATAGCTTGTAAAAAGAGCTTATTAGCTCGAACATTCAGTTAGGGTGCGTTTGGCTTTAAAATTAGGATCCAAAAGCTTAGAGCTTTTAGGGTTTGTTTTAATGCTTATAAAAATGATAGGTTAGCTTATTAAAATAGCTTTTAGGACCAGTTTATAGCCTATAGCTTATTAGGGTTTCGAAATAGGGTTTTTAGGGTTTTAAGGCATGCATTTGGTTTAGGAAAACAATTAGTGTGGCCTTAGGGTTCAAAGGCTTAGTTCATATGATCATAAGAATGGATAGAAGCTAAAATATGACAAGAGTTTATTGAACAAGATGAAAAGCTTACTAGAACTTGAAAATGGGTCGAAAATGGTAAATATGGTTTGAAAATCTTGGAGATGACTTCAAGAACCCTTGTTCTTCTTAAACCTTGGCTTTAAAACAGCTTGTAGACCTTTCTTCTCCTTCCTAGGCTTGTCTAGATCAATAAATTTAAGGTATGGTTTAGTTTTTGAGGTGAGTTTTGAAGTATGCATGTATGCGGCTATATATAGGGTTCAAAAACTTGGAGGCCAAGTTTGTGTAGAGTAGTGGCCAAGGTGAGCTAGGAGTGATGGCCAAGGGATAGATAGGTGACTAAGGAGAGCTAGTATGGAGAGGTGTAAGGTGGTGGGGTGGTTTCGGTTGCCAAAGGAGGTGATGGAGGTGGTTTTATTCCCTTGGAGCCCAAGGTGGTGATGGAGGTGGTAGGGTGCTAGCTAGGTGGTGATAAGGAGGCTAGCAAGGTGGTGGATCATAGTGGTGAGAGGGTGGTTGCTTGGTTCGAACTTGGTTCGAGCTAGTTAGGGGGTGACGGGTTCATTAGGGTTTTCATATTAGGGTTAGGGTTTTTAGGACGAGTAGGGGCTGAAATGGAGGGAAAGAATGTTTAAATGTGGTGCTTAGGGAAGTTGTAACTCATGCCTAAAATATGGTATGAAATGCCTTAAGAAATTTAGAGGGAAATGTGCTTATTTGAATTCTATGCTTTGTCAGATTGTACTTTAGGCTTAAATGAGTTATACATTGATTTAGGAGGGGAAAGATATTTAAAAGTTATGCATTGTACACTTATACACATTCCTTGAAAGCTTGAACATTTGAATTGTATGTAAATATTACATATAGTTAGGATTTTGATATAAACGTTAACGTTAAAATCCGTTTTGTATTAAATGTTATGAAAGGTACGTTAAATAGATAACGTATGGTAAAATAGTGATTAAAACATATTGCTTGACATATTATAATGTTTACTTGACATAAACGTTGATGAAATTTGCATTGGTAGGTTGCGTGAGCTCGTTTACTTTTGTAATGTAAGTTACGTTACATTATGGATGGAAAAATCTTTCCATGAAAATGGTTGCATCTAATTTAATAGATGGAAATTACACTGAGGAAAATTGCATCTAATTTAATAGATGGATAATTACATAAAAGAAAATTGTGGGTTGTTATAGTCTCCCAACCTTAAAGAAATCTCGTCCCGAGATTTAGTTGGATGTTGGAGTGATGTTTGAAAATAGATGTGGATATTTGGCACGAATTTGATCTTCGCGTTCCCACGTAAATTCTGGTCCTCTTTTAGAGTTCCATCTTACTTTGACTATAGGGATGCGACTTTGTCTTAGTTGCTTGACTTCTCGATCCATGATTTCCACTGGTTCTTCCACAAAGTTGAGTTTGTCATCGGGCCGAAGCTCTTTCATTGGAATGACGAGGGATTCGTCAGATAGGCATTTCTTTAGATTAGAAACATGGAAAGTACTGTGGACATTACTGAGTTCTTCAGGAAGCTCAAGTGTGTATGCCACTGGGCCGACCCTTTTTAGGATCTTAAATGTTCCAATGCACCGGGGGTTAAGCTTTCCTCGCTTTCCGAATCGGATGACACATTTTCGAGGTGACACTTTTAACATAACACGGTCTCTAACTTGAAATTCCAAAGGCTTTCACCTTACATTGGCATAACTCCTTTGCCGATCTCTTGCAGCTTGCAAGCGTTGTCGGATTTGAACTATCTTTTCGGTGGTTTCATGGATTATCTCAGGTCCCATGAGTTGGACATCTCCAACTTCGGCCCAGCAGACAGATGATCGACACTTTCTACCATAAAGTGCCTCAAATGGTGATGCCTTAATACTGGCATGGTAACTGTTATTGTAAGAAAATTCTACCAGTGGTAAGTGTCTCTCTCATCCTTTTCCAAAATCTATAACACAGGCTCGAAGCATGTCTTCGAGTGTTTGGATGGTTCTTTCACTTTTTCCGTCAGTCTCGGGATGATATATTGTACTCATATCTAATTGAGTACCCAAAGCATTCTACATTAATTGTCAAAATCTGGATGTGAAATAACTGTCATGATCTGAGATAATGGATATCGGCAATCCATGCCGTGAGACTATCTCCTTTATATACAACCTTGTAAGGGTTTACATACTATCTGTTGCTTTGGTGGGGATGAAATGTGCTGATTTGGTAAGGCGGTCTACAATGACCCAAATTGTGTCATGTTTGCTTGATGTTTTAGGTAGTTTTATAATAAAGTCCATCGTTATTCTTTCCCATTTCCATGTAGGAATCTCTGGTTGTATTAGTAAGCCGGATGGCTTTTGACATTTTGCTTTAACTCTAGAGCATGTCAAACACTTGCCGACATATTCAGCGATGATTGCCTTCATGTTAGGCCACCAATAGAGTTTCTTTAGATCATGATACATCTTGTCAGAACCTGGGTGGATGGAATACTTTGATTTATGGGACTCATGCATGATCAAGTCCCTCAAATTACCAAAAAGTAGCAACCAACTTTGATTCTTGATACATCGGGTTCCACCAGGACATACTTCAAATGCTTTGTCCATTCCTCGTAGGTTCTCAGCTTTGATGCTCTCTTCTTTGATTGCCTTGGTCTGGGCTTCGAGGATTTGTGATGATAATTTTGGGTGAAGGGTCATGACTAATGCCCTTACTCGGAGTGGTTTGATTCGTTCCTACCGGCTTAATGCATCTGCTACAACATTTGCCTTTCCAGGATGGTAGCGAATCTCACAATCGTAATCTGCAAGCAATTCTAACCAACGGCGTTGTCTCATGTTCAACTCTTTCTGATCAAGGATATGTTGAAGGCTTTTATGATCAGTGAACACAGTACACTTTGTGCCATACAGATAGTGTCTCTAAATTTTAGGAGCGAACACTACTGCTCCTAATTCGAGGTCATGTGTGGTATAGTTTTCTTCATGAGGCTTAAGTTGTCGAGATGCATATGCAATAACTTTTTCTCTTTGCATTAACACCGCTCCCAGACCTTGATGTGATGCATCATAGTAAACGAAAAAGTCATCGTTTCCTTCTGGTAATGCTAAGATTGGAGCTTCACACAATTTTTGTTTTAGCAGTTGGAAAGCTGACTCTTGGTCTTCTCCCCAGATACACTTCTTGTTTTTCTGGGTTAATTTTGTTAAAGACTTTGCAATCTTCGAAAAACCTTTGATGAATTTCCGATAGGAGCCGGCGAGTCCTAAGAATTGGCATACTTCTGTAGGTGTAGTAGGAGATGCCTAATTCTTAACTGCTTCAAACTTGGCGGGGTCAACGTGAATTCCTTGACTGTCAATTACGTGCCCGAGAAATTGCAAGATACTGATCCAGAAATCACATTTGGAGAACTTGGCATATAATTTCTCCTTTTTGAGTAATTCTAAGATTATTCTCAGGTGATCTGTGTGTTCTTCTTTGTTACGGGAGTAGATAAGAATATCATCGATGAACACTATCACAAATTTATCTAAGTATGGTTTACATACATGGTTCATGAGATCCATGAACACAGCAGGCGCGTTAGTTAAACCAAATAGCATTACTTGGAATTCATAGTGTCTGTTCCGCGTTCTGAAAGCAGTCTTGGGAATATCTTCATCCCTGACTCTCAGTTGGTGATAGCCTGATCTTAAGTCAATATTTAAGTAAGTACTCGAACCTTGAAGTTGGTCGAACAAATCATCGATCCTGGGTAATGGGTAACGATTCTTTACGGTGAGTTTATTCAGCTCCCGGTAATCGATACACATTATGAAAGATCCGTCTTTCTTTTTAACAAATAAGACAGGAGCTCCCCAGGGCGAAGTACTTGGTCGGATAAAACCTCGGTCTGCTAACTCTTGTAGTTGGTTAGATAATTCCTGCATCTCTGAAGGAGCTAATCTGTAAGGTGCTCAGGCTACTGGTGCCGCTCCTGGAATTTAATCTATTTGAAATTCTACTTGGCGAACTAGAGGAAGGCCAGGTAGATCTTCAGGAAAAACTTCCAGAAATTCTCTAACTATTGGTATATCTTCTAGTCATTTTCGTCTGACTTCTTCTCCATTACTTGGGCTACGAAAACTTGATATCCCCTGGATATGTATCTTTCGGTTTTAATACAGGATATGAGGCTTAGTCAGGTTTTACTTTGATCACCTCGTATGATCAAAGTTTCACTGTCGATGGGGATGTGGACGACTTTCTCATCACAGATAATTCTAGCATGATACTTGGATAACCAATCCATACCAATGACGACGTCGAAACTATCGAGTTTAATCGGCATGAGATCAATTTCAAAAGGTTGGTTTAGCAAAATCAGAGTGCAACCCTGGATAATGGTATTAATGCCTACTAGGTTTCCATCGGCCATTTCAATATCATAAGTGGTATCTAGTGTAATTGGTGGGATATTAAGCATAGAAGCAAGAGAATGGATACAAAACTTTTATTGGCTCCTGAATCAAATAATACTCTAGCTAGATGTTGGTTTAGAAGGAACGTACTCGTGACTACATTCGGGTCTTGGTGAGCGTTCTTGTCCCTCAGCAAGTATGCTCTTCCGTGGGCATTGTTGTTTGCTCTTGAGCACTGACTTTTGTAGTGCCCTTTCTCTCCGCAGGCATGACAAGTTATGAATACTGGTTGTAGGTTGCTTCCAGTGGCTAGCCCTTTGTTTCTGCAGTTCCTGGTCAGATGACCCACCTTGTTGCAAGTCTGACACTTGACAGTGCAAGGTCCTGTGTGATGCAGGGTGCATTTCTTACACAGAGGAAGGCTTCTAGTATACCTACTATTTTCAGTTGGGGTGACAACATAAGCCCTAATGGTTTCTTGCCTTCTATTCTGTTGTTGTTGGTGATCATTGTTGCGGTTGCTATTTTTGTTATGGTTATTCTGGTAGTTGTTGTTGTTGGTGAAGATTCTTCTATCATCAAACTTTCGTTTGTGATCATTGGTTCCTTGCATAGAATTGTGCCTTGTTACTTGATCCATTAACCTCTGGGTTATGGTAATAGCTTCCTCCAAAGTTTGAGGCTTTGAAGCGGTAACGTTTCCTTCAATACTTCTGGGTAATCCCCCGATGAAGACTTCCATAAGTTTCTCAGAATTTGGCACCATAGTTGGGCATAAAACTGCCAATTCCTGGAATCTTCTAATGTAAGTCTTGAGATCATTCCCTTTTACAGTCAGATTGTAAAATTCATCTTCCATTTTCTTGATCTCAGTTCGGGGACAATACTTCTTTATTAAGAGCCTTTTAAATTCGGACCATGTAATCTTGTAAGCTTCCTCTATTCCAATAGGCTGGGCGAATGAATTCCACCAGGACAAAGCTTCTTCAGTTAGAGTACCAGTAGCAAATTTCACTTTGCAGTCCTCGGTACAGTTACTATGGAGAAATACTGATTTAGTTCGTTCAAACCAGTGGATAAGGCCAACAGCTCCTTCCGTACCATTGAAATTGAAAGGTTGGCAGCTCATAAACTCTTTGTAGCTACATTTTCTTGCTACATAAGTTCCACTTTGTCGGGTGTTCCTATTGGTATTGTCATCATTTGCCATGGTAGCAGCTTGTGCTTCCAGAGCTGCGGCAACACTATCAGCAACTAGTTTCCTGATGGCAGCCTGAGACATGGCTGGTGCTGCAGATGTTGATGTCCTCTTGGGAGCCATTCTATCAACATTTACAAGACAACACAAAATAAGAATATATCATTGTATGGATTCTTATTTGGTACAAGTTCTAACAAAGAAATACATATTCTTTGATATTACATTGCAGGATATAACAGAATTTTTTTTGGAATGGACACTCTAACAAGCATCTAACTCATTAGGTTTCTCGAGGACTGATTCATTTTTTAGTGGATTCTGACCACTTAGATAATTTATCAAAGGCTAGTCTAGTGGTGGTGTAGGTGAAATTGTATGCTTAATATCTTGATCATTTATCATATTCATGATATCTGGGTACAAAGGTTTGAGAAAAGCGGATGGTAAGAGAGCCATAGTAACCTAGATACGTAAAGATATGATACATCACACTACCGAATATAGGATAGACAACCATGACATATATAAATTGGTATCATAAAACAGCAAGGTATAATGGAATCACCACTGCATTAAGTCATAAACAACTTGTCTACATATTTTATATAGTCAAAATTTGACAAGTGTCATTATTTATGCCACACATCCAGTGGTTGGATTCTAACAAAAGCTGTAAATGATAAGGATCTAGTCTAGTAGTCTGGTGGTTCTTGAGCTCATAGATCTTGTCTAGAAGACTCTTCATATCTGATCGATGGCGAATCTGGATATCTTCGATGAGTATCTCTAAAGTAGAAATCCTAACGCGAGCAAGAACAATTTCGTCGTCATGCCTTATTTGCTCTCTCTAAAATCCATGAATCTGGGTACGGGCTTCTTGAAGTTCAATTTCTAGTTGGTCAAAATCTCGTTGTATGATGACTCAACCATTACCAAGACCTTCTATCTTATCTTCCATGTACTCAATGCGCTCAAAAGGGAGCTTATCTAAGTGATTTAAAATAGTCTCGATCGGTTCCTCATGGCGCTCCAGATGCGTCTTATGAGAACTCTCTCCAATCTCAAATACATGAGGTGGGGCAGAAAAATCAATAGAGGAGGATGATAGGAAACGGGGTCGTTTCTGAGGTGGTAAAATCTCTTCAGGAAGAAAGAAATCTTGGGGATCAAACATTGGTGATAGTGCTAACACTAGAAATGGAGGCAAAACAGTTGGTGGAGCAATAGGAGCTCGTGGTGGTGGAATAGGTGATTCATTATTAGTAGTATTATATGCTTGCATGACCTTCATATACGGATCATCGTGGAAAGGTAAGATGGCTAGCGAGGCCAAAAGATACTTAGTTAAATCATCTGAAGAGTCAGAAGGAGTGTTTCCCGGTTGTAGAATACAAGTAATATTTTAATATTCAAGTAAGAACTAGAGAGAGAAAGAGTGTAAGGAAGGATGTATTTTCTAGTGAGAGAAAGTAAAGAACATGAAATGCATTAAGGTGAAAATGAGAATACAATCAACCAACACCCTCTCCAAGGCATGGAGAGGGTATTTATACTCCAAGGGTGGCCGGCCATGGGCCTTGTAAGGCTTTCCATGGGCCTTTGGGCCATATTAGCTTATAAACTAAACATTGACTAACTACGGGCTTTGACTAGTTAATATTGGAAGTGACCGAGACTTTTCTTGTTCCTAACAATCTCCCCCTAAGGGAGGTCACTCCAATTTATAAAAATTTAAACTTATCATACTATGCTTCGACTTTAGTCTTGATCTGGTAGTCTTTAACTTCAATCATTAACTTGTGAATTGTTGTAGTGATCTTTGACTTTAGGCTTGAGCTTGTTCCTTTATCTTGACTTGTTTGTGAAAAATGTGATCTTGAGAAACTTAAGATCATCAACCAAGCATAATCTCATTTTGCCATCTTGTAAACTTTGCCATCTTGCGAACTTGTGACTATTGGACCGACATGCTCATACCATTCTTGATTTGCTAACTTGAAAGCTGTAATTATGCATCTTTCTCAAATTTCTTTAACTTTAACACTTTGTCACTTTGAGAAGGACGTACGGTATCAGAGTAGCAGAAGTCTTGAAACATGTACTTGAGCTTTCATGATGTCTTTATATTTTTCGGTCGGGTATGAGCATGTGGCTATGAATCTGTGAGTCAGTTGGGATCAGGTACCTCCATGTCAATCTTTATATATTCCTGAAATAAAATAGTTAGCAATAAAGTAAGGAGACGAACATGGCTTTGTCATTCGCCCGTGTTTGGTTAAAGTAACCTTTGAATCCGTGAGGATCGACTTGTGATCAGGTAGATTCAATTTAAGAAGAATCTCCTTGACATGATTCTAGCTGAAGTATAGAATCTTTCTAACACATGTATTAGATTCATCAAACTCAGAATATTCTTATTACCGGAACGTCTCAAAGCAGACAACACAATAAAAGTGAACCAGTGAGTTACCGTCTCACCGATTGAATAAGGAAATTGATTTGAAAATCAATCGACGTGTCACTTGCTAAAGTGGTTTTGTGACACATCAAGAGTTTTAAGCAATTCAAAAATTCATTAATCGTCAATCCATAACCTGGAACAAGTTTGATTCATAAGAATCACACCATTGTTGCTTTCCAGTTGTCACAAGTTTGATTAATAAGAATCGCACAAGTCACCTACCATGAGCTTGTTTGATGTTGGCTCAAGTAGGATTTCCATCTTCACTGTGAATACTTAAGTATCACTCGGATGTCTGGCAAAATCACAAGGATAATGCGTAGGACTCAAATGATACTACTAGTTTTCACAATGTGTGAGAAACTAGTTTATAATGAATAAGTGTCCTAATGAGATTTATGGATGATCTCTTTTGGCTCTAGACTAAGTAGTGCACTTTGTTTTTTAGTGATCGGAGGCTGGAGCAGACGGCCACCTTTTCAATATCAACTAACTCGGAGTGAGAAAGTTGATAGAAATGCGTGTAATCTCCGTGAGAAATGAAACAAGAGTCTGTTGAGAGACCTTGAGTGGCTAGGGAGGGTTGTGCATAGCGTCACTGGGTCCATGACTGTCTTCAATGTCAGACAACAACTTAGTGTTTCTGACAGTTTATGTATTGACCCAGTTTCTGCCTAAGTGTATGGAGGGCTTCTTTCTTTTCACCCTTTATCCTTACATTTCTTTTTCATTCTTCAACCCCTTCAATGCTTACCGAGACTTCATAACTAACACCTTGTTGGGTTTGTTCCAGTGTTAGCTCCATCTCAGTCGGCATTATTCCCGATTCTCACTTTTTCTCCTTTTGTATCATACCTAAGGACTTCTACACTATCTAGTGGATATCCCTGGGTAGATCCCTCTGGTTCTGGCTGGATCATGGGATTTGAATACCTATGCCTAACCACCTTATAACTTCATAAATTTAAGTACATGGTCGGTCTTTTGGGTATTCCATCATAATCAAAACCAAAATCATTGAAAAGTTTAATCAAAGTGTTTGATATAAATATCAAAAGATTTACACTTTGAGAGTTTTTCATCATCACTAAAAGCTCCCCCTTAACATGTGCATCGTAATCGTAGTACATGCTAAGTGTGGAGTGCATTGAGTCCATTTTATTCAATCACATTTCAATACAAATTAGATGCAGTTTAATCACATTTTCTCCCCTTATCCAAAATGTTAATCCCTTGATATTTTAGATATCAATTGATTAAACGTTCGGGGACAAAATGTTACACATAATCTATAAGAAACATTTTATTGCTCCCCCTCATTTATGTGGGTATATAAGACAATACTTAGTACAATAATTTAAATTTTTTTAAATTTACTAAGAAATTCTTAAAAATTTTGTACTCGGGCACTCCTTATTATCACCATAATGTCTACACTACATATATACAAATTCACAAGTTTTTATTATTCACGAGGAATGACTTGTTATGATGAGGACATCATGTGATAAATCATATGGTCCTTTGTAGCAGCCAAAAGTCACCCTCGTGCGCTCTCTTAAGAAGTTGTCTTAGCCTCCCCCTAAATCAACAATCCTTTCTTGAGTAGATTCAAAACTTTCTTGCAAGCCGCCTCAAGCAGTCTTGATGTATAAAGCCCAGATATCCGAAGTACATACTTAAACCTTTCATGAATTTGATACCGCAACACTAAAGTCAATTAAGTCCCGGATGAGCGCATTTTTCTCTTCTGGATAGTTATGATATAAATTGAAACACTAAAGTCAACTAAGTCCTGGATGTCACAATTATTCCTTTTAAGTAGTTGAAATGATAACACCTAAGTCAACTAAGTCCCAAATGTACTCATTTCTTTCTGCAGAATACTTGACTAACTTAAGAAATCATCATACTTATCAAACCTATGTGTACCTCTTTCATTAAACAATTTTGCCCTTTTAATAATAAGCTTAGTGATTAACCGTTTGAGGAAGCATTTATTGAATCAGTAACCAATCTTCTCACGCTTAGAATAAATCTTTTTACAACACTTCCCCCTAGTATCTTAAATGATGCATACTTGAAATCACAAGATATCTCTACCCCTATGTGGTTGAATTAGTGCACCCGAAAGTTACAAGTTAAACACTGATTTTCTCTGCGGTTATGACATTTGTCTTCCCGGAATGGCCTAAAATCAAAGAAGGCTATGGACTCTATCACGTGTACTTGTTGTACGTTCTAGTGTATCTACTCCTTCCCCCTTGCTGGTTTCGATACCTCAGAATCAGCAAAACCTTGTACGCACAAATACTTGAGATCGTGTTCGAAGAATTAATAAGTTTAAATCTATTCTGTGAGAATCAACTTGAAGGCATTTAAAACTATGAAAGTATTTCCAAGCATTCCTAAGTCTTTTACAAACTATGAGGTGTTGGCAATATTGATCAAATGTAGTTTAAGGCCTGAATTCACTAAGTCTCAAATTGCAAATAAGTCCATAAAGATTTAAACAAATGACATCTAAAGCTCTTGTAGTTAATATAAATTAACTCCCCTTGAAATTATTATCTGTCATTATTCAAAACTTTATCCGTTTATTCCATGACTTATTTTGAAAGACTATTTTAAAAGATTATTGGATAACACTTTCTCCCCCTCAAATAATGACCCGTTTTCTATTAAAGAGCTATTGTCATTGTTTGAGTGGTCGAATTGTCTTTGAAAATCTTTTTGTGATTACTAAAAACACTAATTCATTATGAAGACAACTTTTTACCAATAAAAATAAGATTTCTCTTATTTTGATACATAAGCGCACTAACACGTACACTTATGGAAATATAGGAAGCACGGGTTGTGATGAAAAGTAATCACAAGCCTTTTCATGGTCATAGAATAGACCATGCCCGAGAATAAATTCCCGTTGTTAGGAAAAACTGTCTTTTAGACGACATGTTTTCCTCAAGGTGAAAAGCGGGTTACTTTCTGAAATAATAGCAAGCCATATGGCATGTTTTGAAAACATTAGAAACTTCTGCTTGAACTTCATTTACAGGCTCGTATCATTTTTGAATGACATTTCTAAGACCGTAAATGTTATCGAATTTCAAAAGACATGCCATTTGAAAACTTTTTTTTTTAATTTTGTATTTTGTTTTTGAAAAATTTATATAAAAAGAAAATAT
>BQNB010004288.1:0-108765 GCA_026074375.1 Tanacetum coccineum
AAATATTCATTTACAAAGAAACACTTTCTCTCTCTAAACTATTCTCTCTCTCTCTCTAGTGTTTCTCTCTCTAGAAACTAACCAGATTTAAGAATCGACCTCGGGTTATGATATAAGATATACCACAGTAAGTATATCCTCTTCAAAAGGAGGATCTATAAACTCCTGTCCAGGAAGTTTTGGACACATCTGAAGCATGTTTATGAAAGAATCCAGATCAAAGGAATAGCTCTTCTTGTTCATCTTGAATTTGATGTGATGCTTTTGATAGGTAACTGTAGCCCGGAATTCCTGCATGTAGACGGTAGGGACACTTGCAGTGATCAAGAAGGCTGGATAAAAAGGAGCGAGAGATAGAACATCCAGAGCAACTTGAAAGGTAGGTTCCTTGGGCTTGAATGTTATGCTTAATATGTAGTTTCAACTTACAATCGTAAGACGTTGTTCCCTTGGAACAAGAGCATCGTTCAAAGCTTGTTGTTGTTCTTTAGTCATACTCATGATTCTGCTAAGAAAGAGTCGATACAGTTTATATACAAACAAGTTTATATAGATACTATATATAAAGACCCCTTTTTAGAATTTGACACATAAGGCATGTAACACATTTAGAGAGCTAATCTTGAAAGAGTGAACTTAAATTGGCTTAGTTAAGTTAATCCAAATTTTAACTTGATTAGATTCCAAAGATAATCAATTTTAAATTTGTTATCTAACACAATCTTTAAGTCACCTTTTGATTAGAGTCTAAGTGGTTATGATAATTATCCTTTTTGTATCCATTAATCATGATTGAATCAGGTTGCTTGAGTGAAAACTGTGAATTAGGTCATATTTGGAAATTGCTAATTCGGACCCTTAATAGACTGCGAATTCGGGTAATAAAGCCAACTGCAAATTCAGACATTTAAGGTTCTTTGCGGATTCAGGTGCTAAAGGTTGTTGCAAATTCGAATACTAAAGCTATCTGCGAATTCGGACCATACACCTATTGCAAATTCGGACATTGAAGGTTCATTGCGAATTCGGAAGACACATAAACTGCCAATTCGTGGTCTAAAGGTGCATTGCCAATTCGTATAATACTAATGCCTAGGAATTCGTGTATAACTAATATCTTGCAAATTCGGATAACAAGT
Organism: Tanacetum coccineum; assembly: GCA_026074375.1. Taxonomy (NCBI): domain Eukaryota; kingdom Viridiplantae; phylum Streptophyta; class Magnoliopsida; order Asterales; family Asteraceae; genus Tanacetum; species Tanacetum coccineum. The sequence continues at coordinate 1,140 of BQNB010004288.1, forward strand.
AGGGCTGCGAATTCGTGGACTAAAAATACTGTGAATTCGGGTATGACTTAAAAATCATGAATTTTAATTCGAGTTTATCAAGTGTTTTGTCATCTCAACTTTAACACAGCATTCCCAAGAACATTTTTAACATCATATACTCTCAGATTCAGCAACAATTAGTCAAACGAGCAATTTTCATTCTAAGAACAACTCATACGCACGAACAAACATATAAGATTTAGAGTTCAAGGCACACATACATTCACTAACACATTAAACACAAATCCCACAACCTTTTTCAACTAAAACTCAACTTTCCACATTTTTGACATATAGAATCGAACATATCATACACATAAGATATCTTTATTAAAAACAGAACATTCATACAATGAGTCTTCACACACCACCCACATATGAACAAAACCCCTCACTAAATAAGCGTTTTTAATCAGTATTGAATTTTTGAGAAACACTCTAATTTGTATATCTTATTTTAGGGTTTTTGAAAATTGAAACAAAATTGTCTACACACACGCAAATTCCTTCACGAAGATGGTCACATATCATAAGGTGTGCACGAACATTGTTTGTAATTATGCTTTTTAGCACGAAATGAGTCCTTGAATTCGAGTATGGTTACGTAGAGGACGATCGAGAAGCGGTTTTTAGTAAAGATATCTCCACCCCCATGTAGTTGAAATAGTACACCCGAAAGTAACAATTTAAACACTGATTTTCTCTGCGGTTATGACATTTGTCTTCCCTGAATGACCTAAAATGAGAATAGGGTATGAATTCTATCACGTGTACTCATTATCTTTCTTGTATATCTACTCCTTCCCCCTTGCTGGTTTTGATACCTTAAAATCAGCAAAACCTAGTACGCACATATACTTGAGATCATGTTTGAAGAATTGATAAGCTTAAATCTATTCCGTGAGAATCAACTAAGTCTTAAATTGCAAATAAGTCCCTAAAGTTTGAAACAAATGACATCTAAAGCTCTTGTAGTTAATATAAATTAACTCCCTTTAAAAATGTTATCCATCATTATCCGTTTATTCCGTGACTTATTTTGAAAGACCGTTTTAAAAGATTATTTGATGACAAATTTTCCCCCTCAAATAATGACCCGTTTTCTATTTAAAGAGTTGTTATCATTGTCTGAGTGGTCAAATTGTCTTTAAAAATCTTTTTGTGATTACTAAAAACACTAATTCATTATGAAGACAACTTTTTACCAATAAAAATAATATTTCTCTTATTTTAAAACATAAGCGCACTGACACGTACACTTATGGAATCAAGAAGGCATGGGTGGTGTTGCAAAGTAAACACAAGCCTTTGCATGGTCATAAAGTCGACCATGCCCGAGAATAAATTCCCGTTAAGAGGTCAAGTTTTCTTTTTCAAATACTTTCCTTTAAGATGATGACCGGGTTGCTATCTAAAATAATAGCAAGCCATTTGACATGTTTTGAAAACATTTGGAACTTCTGCTCGAACTTCATTTACAGCCTCGTATCATTATTGAATGACATTTCTAAGACCGTAAATGTTATCAATTTTCAGAAGACATGCCATTATTACCTCTTTTTATGTTTTTCTCATTTTTTAATTTTTTCTTTGGTTTTATGAATATTATATTTTTGTATTTTGTTTTTATAAAAAATTTTAGAAAAATGAAGAATCTTTTTGATTTTTATGGTTTTAATATATATACATATGATACAGGATATTTGAATAGTTACCACCACTATTCATCAACTTCATTTGCCAATTGTTTGAGAGTCTCCGGCGTAAAACTCTGCATTCCTAGCTTGTTGATAAGAAATTCAATTCTTTCTCTTGCAAGGGATTTTGTGAAGATGTCTGCTAGTTGATACTCCATATTGACAAAGTAAAGTCCAATCACCCCATTCTCAACATGCTCCTTGATAAAGTGAAATCTGATGTCTATATGCTTCGACCTGGAATGTTGAACATTGTTGCAGCTTAAGGCAATAGCACTTTTGTTATCACAGTACATTGGAATTTTATTGAATCTAAGGCCATAGTTGGTAAGCTGTGATCTCATCTAAAGAATTTGAGCATAACATCCCGACATAGCAATATATTCAGCTTCCATACTGGATATCGCAGCGCGTTTCTGCCTTTTTGATGACCAGCTAACAAGTCTATCTCCTAAGAACTGCATACTACCAGATGTGCTACGTCTTGTATCTTGACAACCAACATGATCCGCATATGCAAATGCTAGTAGAGCAATCGAAGAATCCTTTGGATACCATAGACCCCGATTTACGGTTCCTCTTAGATACCGAAAGATCCTTTTGACATGTAAGTGATTTTTGGTAGGCCGAGCCTGATACTGGGCACACATGCATATAGCAAATTATAGGTCAGGTCTACTGGCTGTAAGATAAAGGAGTGTGCCAATCATGCCACGATAGTGTGACGGATCAACAGCTTTCCCTTCTTTATCCTCATCCAGTTTGGACTTCTCCACCATGGGAGTATCCACTGGGTCACAAGTGTCAAAACCGTATTTCTTTAAAGATTCAAGGGCATATTTTAACTGGGTAATAAAGATGCCTCTGGGATTTAAAAAAATCTGTAGTCCTAAGAAAAATGAGATTTTGCCCATCATTAACATCTTAAATTTTGAACACATGATTTTAGCAAATAGGTCACAAAGTTCAGGTGTAGATGCAGCAAAGATAATATCATCGACATATACTTGTACCAGAAGTAATTCTTTGCCTTCCTTACGGATTGGACATAGTAGGCTCGCACTAACCTTTGGGAATTCATGGGATATTAGGAATGAAAAGGGAAGACAACATGTCATACCACACGCGTGGAGCTTGTTTCAACCCATAAAGAGCTTTCTTTAGCTTGTACACGTGATTGGGGTTATCTGGATCCACAAAACCGTCCGGCTGGCTTACATAAACCTCTTCCCGTAAATTACCATTCAGAAACGCAGTCTTGACATCCATTTGGTAGACGACCATGTTCATGTGAGCGGCAAATGCGAGAAAAATCCTTATAGCCTCTAATCTTGCAACCGGAGCAAAAGACTCTTCAAAATCAATTCCCTCTTCTTGACGGTAACCACAAGCCACTAATCGAGCCTTGTTCTTTAGAATACCTCCCAGTTCGTCTAGCTTCACTTTGTAGATCCACTTCAAAGTAATAACCATAACTTTGTCTGGTCGGGGTACGAGCTCCCATACTTCAAGGCGTTCGAACTCATTGAGCTCTTCTTGCATTGCTTCGATCCAGCAGGATTGAGTCAAAGCATCTTTATACGTCTTGGGTTCAACAGCAGTGAGGAAAGCATCGTAGTAACAGAAAAGAGCTTGCTCATGTAACTGCAGCCTTGTGGAAACTGGTCTATCGAGTTCACCGATTATATTTTCAAGTGGGTGATCCTTAGTCCCATTTATACATTGTAATTCAGAAATTTATGATCGGGACGCACTAATTATATTAAAAATCCGATGATGAAGATTAATCAGAAGGAACTTCTGAAATTGGGATACCAAAGTACGGATCATTACCCATATGTGCAACTTTAATATCATGATTGTCTTCTTCAACATCGTTAGGAATGATGAGAGATTGAGTTTCAGGTGTTGTTTGAGAGTTACTTGGTGATGGTGCATCTTGGTCAACTATTGTTGAGGAAGGTGGACCGGTTGATACAGCGGGAACTAGAGCAACTACTTCATCAATTGGAGCAATGACTTCAGGGGCTGGGAGATCAACACTTGGTGGAGGAGTGAGTAATTCATCAAACATCGGTTGAAACAATATATCCCAATCAGTTTTTGAGGGTGGTACAAACGGTGTTGAAGTAGGAGAGTTTGGCACGAGTCCTGAACTGATTGTTGCATGAGTCATTTCATGATGTGCGGGTCCTGAACTGCTATGTTCAGAAGCCATCGCAGTCAGCTCATCAAAATCTACATGAATTGTCTCAATGATTCGTCTGGTACGTCGGTTGTAAATTCGAAATGCTTTCTTTGTGGGTGCATAACCAATAGAAATACCAATATCAGCCTTCAGTTGTAACTTACCCAAATTCTCATTATCATTTTTCGGATAGCAGAGTGCACCAAATATATGGAAAATCGATAAGTCGGGAGGTTTGTCATATAAAAGCTCATATGGTGTTTTGCTGTGACAAAGGCGTATAATGGAACAATTTTGGGGGTAACATGCGGTAGCAACTGCTTCTGCCCATAAAAATAACAGAGCTTTTTCATAAATCAACATTGTGCGGGCAACTTTAATTAGCGTATGATTTCGTCTTTCAACGACACCATTTTGCTATGGAGAGCGAGCAACAGATGTTTCATGAGAGATGCCAACCTTCTCATAATATTCACGCAAAGTTTGATTAACAAATTCAGTTCCATTATCTGCTCTGATGCGTCAGGCAGGTACTTTAAGCCGCACTTGGATCATCTTGAGAAACTTGATTATGAAATCTGGAGCTTCATCTTTTGACCTTATGAACTTAACCCATGTGAATCGAGAGTAATCATCGACAATGACAAGGATGTACTTCTTTCCATTAACACTTGCGACACACATTGGTCCACAAAGATCCATGTGTAAAAGATAGAGTTTTTCTTGGTTGGTTTCTTCAAATTTAGGTTTGTGGGGTTTCTTCTTGCTTTTACCCATTGCACAAGCAGAACACAAATGGTCCTTTTCAAATTTAAGCTTAAGGAGACCACGAACAAGACCGTGTCTAGCTAAATGGTTGATGGCACCAAAGTTCATATGAGACAGACGTCGGTGCCATAGCCAGGACTTAGTATTTGAGGCTTTTGACAAGAGACATATGGGAGAGGACACCATCATATCTCTAAGAGAGAGAGAGTGTAAAGATTGTTGCCTTGAGATCCAGTCAATAGATCAACACCTTCTAAATTACGAATGAAGCAGGTATGTTGACGAAAAGCAACTTCAAGGTTCGAATCACAAAATTACCCAACGGAGAATAAGTTGTGTCCAAGTCCTTCCACATAGTAAAACCTTGATATCGTAACATTCCCAATCTGATAATCACCATAACTCAATATCTTTTCCACGTGATCATTTCCGAATTTAACTGTACCCAAAAACTTATTGACGAAATTGGTGAGCTGAGAGCGATCTCCGGTCATATGCTTGGAGCAGCCGGAGTCCAAATACCAGAGAACAATTTAGAGGACCTGCATTCATCAAGAGAGGAAGATGGAACATCGGAAACTTTGGATCCCCAAGATTGACTAGGTTCCTTTTTGTTAGCAGATACAGATTTAGGAACCTTAAATTTGCTAATAGGAATATTATTTTTAGATTTCCTAGGTTTCCTTGAGTAAACCAATGTTACAACAGGCTTAGGTGTTTCATTTTCTAGAGCAGGTGGTTTCCTAAGGGGTACTTAAGTAGTTGTGGTAATCCTAGTTAAAGGGCACGCATTTCCTACTATAGTGAAGGTCCGACCAGTAGGTCTCCAGATGTATCCAATATTTGTAAACACCTTTCTTGTTGGTTTCCAAACTTTTCTCTTTGAACTTTTCTTAATAGATTTAGATTTATTATGAGCATTCACATTATTAATGAAATCAAGAACACACAAATCATGATTAGCAGAAAGCATGCAACCATTACACTTAACACATTTTAGTTCAGAATTCGCATTAAGCTTGGAATGCTGCACATGAGCAGTATCTTTGATTCAACAACCAATCTTTATTTTCATAACTAGGACTTATATCTTTTCACTAGGGTGGGCATTCTACTTTATTTCTTTCTAAGTACTACTTGGTGTTTGTCGAATCTTATCTTTCTTTGTATTGCCTAAAGGTTGTGATCCGCTAGCACTAGTAAACAGTTTACTCCTGTAGAAGACAACATAGGTTTGTTGGAGACTATGTATGAGTGTAGGGCCTGTTTTTGGATTGTGTTTTCCTGAGGATGTGTGACGGGCTCAGTGAATCTAAACTGCTTTTGTCTCTTATTTTTTGGGTCACACATACTAATTTTTTCCATCAGCATTGTTCGATACTAGGGCAATGTTTTTATTGATGTTTGTAAGCACTGTCACGGAACTAGTTTAGCCATGCCTACAGGCAGATTATAGGGATTAGTCTAGTGGATATTTTGATTTAACATTTTTCAACTAGATCCCTAAGAAATGGTTGCTTCATCATGGTGTGCTTTAATTATACAGGCAGAGTGAGCTGTCTGTTTTATTCATATAAATTTAAGCACGGTAATTGGTTCCACATCAATCTTAAGCCTTTCTGGATCACTAGGGTGTTTTTGTAACTTCATTATCAACTGGAGCTTTTCCTTTAATTTCCTTAATATCCTTTTGAGAGCTGTAATTACTAATTTTTTTTGAAGCGTTGCATTTTAATTAGAAATTTCCCACAGACTTTTAGATTGACTTGATTAACTTAAATCATCACATTGTCTTTTTGATTCGAATCTCTTGTGGTGGTTTATTTCGGAGTCATAAAGTTGTTTTACTAGGTCTGTTTCAAATGCTTAATTCTCAGCATCGCTTTGTCGCCTTATGGTTACCAATTCAATGTGAATTGTTTCAATCTCATTAATTCCATGTTTAATCTTTTCCATACATTCTTTTTCTCCACTTAAGTACTTTAATTACTCTCTTTCAACTTCTTTTGTGACTATGTTCTTCTCTTGGGATTGAGCATTTAAACACTTTTAATTCAAATCAATTGACAAAACTTGGTTGCACTTTGATTTTGAAATAGAATTGTACCATTGAAAAATTTCCTGATTACAGTTGAGTTATAAACTTCTAAAGAGGATGCATTGTTTTTTAAAGAGGGTGAACTTTGACAGTTTATCATAAGTCTCTTTTTCATGTGAAATACGTTAAAGCTCAGTCTCAAGTTGGAGGGGGGGGGGGACCAAAACTTTTTTCACATTCATGCACATTCACAGAAGCATTATTCACAGACGAATTCACAATTATGTTCTCAATAATCTTTGCTCAACACTTGTTCTAAGAGTCGTTCATTTTCGTTCAAAACTTGATTCATTTTAACTTCAAATGTTTTTGACTCTAAACGATGTTGTTCCACAGCCTGTTCCATTTGATGAAAGACATTTTGGACTTCAGAAAGTTCATCAACCAAATATTGATTGAATGTGTTAAATAAGTCCTTTAGAACTTTTACAAATGGAATTATTTCATCCCTAAAACAAGCTTTTGTATGTTCGAACCCCCACGAACCCTCAGTGATAGCTGTGGGTGTGGTTCTTTCTTTGACAACCACGTCAAAACCAGCAAGATGGTGTTTAAGTTTCTTCAAACTTGTATTCACCATGCTGACTTTAGGAAGTTCTTTTGGAACCTCAACTATGGTGGGTCTACTAGAAAGAATAGGTTCTAGAGAATTCACCGAATTCTGAGACCAAAAGGCTTGTTCAGCAGATAATTCAGTTTGTGGAACAAAGCGTGTTTCAAAATCTTTATAAAGTTGGTTAAGAGCAGCATAATTGACTGGTGTAGTGTTAACTTTCTTTTCAAACATTATGGGATCCTTTTGTTTTAAAAGCATTTTTGAACGACTCTCTTCAGCAAGCAACAAGGTCTCTTCAGAGTCAGGAATCACAATGGGATTAGTTTTCTCAATAATATCACCAACATATAGCTTCGGTTCCAACTGCTAAGCTTTCTTCAGATAGAAAGGATTTTGAAAACCTAGAGCTTGTTTAGTGGTATGATCATAGAAAAACTGAGGTTTCGTCAACATGTGAATAGTTTGTGCAGATTGATCTCTTTTAAAAACAATATTATCTAGCTGTTTGATCCTCTTTTCTAAAGCAATCTCTCTATCAATGTTCCTAGATTCTTCTTTCTTAAAATCATCTTTGAGAAGAGAAACTGTTTGTATTAAAGATTCTTTTTCTTTTAAATGTTCAGAAAGAGTTTGTTTAAGACGATCAATCTCTACAGACTGTGCACATGAATCTGAAACGTTATCATTACTCTTTAAATCAACATTTTGTCCTGCATTCAACACTTTAACTTGTTCCTTATATCTTTCAAGCTCAGCAGTTAAAGTATCATTGACACTTTTATTTTCCAGATTTATCTTGGTACAATTAGCAACTTGGGTTTTCAGTTGTTCAATCACAGATAATATCAGTGCATCTTGTTGTGCAGAAGAGTTAGAATTCTAAACAGCTGCCTGTTGTGATTCGATCACATACTGAGAATAAGGAATGATATTGCTATCACTGGTTATTTCAGTCTCTGAATGATTCACAACATTCGACTGTTCAGAAGACGACATCACCTGCACAGCTTGATTAATCATATTATTATTCACATTATCATGATTGTGTACCTCAGCAAGAGCATCTGAACCATAATAAGATAAATTCGCCATGAGAGCATCCAAATCATCAGCTTGATCAATAACATTATGAGTAATGACCGTCTGTGTGGCTTGAGCTTCTGGAATTCCTGGATCTGCCAAAAATGCAAGTTCCTCCTCATGTAGAATTTGTCCACTTGCTTGAGCTTGAACCAACAACACTTTATCTTTAAACCATGAATCATCCCGTTTCCTTCTTGGTTTAGTGCATTGTTTGGACATGTGTCCTTCCCCTTTGCAGTTGTAACACGTAACAATCCTCTGTTTCCCCGAGTTACTCCCACTTGCTCCTGGAGTGAAAGTTCTTGTAGTACCCGCAACATAAGAAATTTGTCTCCCCTATACTGGTTGTACGGTTACTCTTCCATCATTAATGATGGCTTGTTGCCTTGGGTTTGACGAGTTCCTCGGCTGGTTATTGGTAGTAGGATAGTGGGAAGTGACTATAGCAGACAAGAATGACATGACATGATTAACGACATCAATTGGATCATCACCGTGATTGAAAACTGGTATAGTCAGACCAGAGTCTAATTGGGAAAATTCAGATTGTTGGTTGACTGTAGGAGAGTATTCAATTTGAGGAATGGATGATGATGGAGAGAAAACGTTATGGTGAACTAAGGTTTGATAATTGTTGGGGGATAGGTTATTGGATTGATGGTATGCGTTGATTGATTGAATTGAGTATTGTTGAGATTCAAAAGGTGATCATAACTGTGATGATTGATGATGTGCGAAAATTATTGATGTTGAGAGTTTGGTAAAGAGTGCTGATGAGATTGATAAGGAGACTGTGTCATTTGGCGAGATGCAACTAAAGTAAGAGGATCGGAGCTACGTTCATGCATCAATCGAACTTCACTTGCATGTCGTTCATGTTATTCCAAGTGAGCATGAATCTGATCAACATTAGTAGTATGCAAATCTTTAACCAACTTAACATCAGTAATGAATTTGCTCCATTCAGCAGGAAGAGTGTTTAGAAACTTGGTTTTTACTTGAAATTGCTCCAGTGGCATCTTTTAAATATTCATATCATTGATTAGCAGAGTGAATCTCAATTAGTACTCGTGTAACGACTCTCCTTTCTTGTATGTAAACTTATCAGATTCATCATACAGCTTACACTCTCGTTCTTGCTTTGTTAACGATGTTCCTTGCATGAGCAGTCTGATTTTCTCCCAAATATCCTTGGCTACACGATGTTGACTGACTAGAGCATAAATTTCAGTTGGAAGGCCTTGTAGAATGATGTTTATTGCTTTGATATCACAATCAGCTTGAATGGTTTCTGCAGGAGTTAATTCAGTATATTCCTTTGGTCTGGTTACACCATCCACTGTAATTGTTGGCCAAACAAGTAGACCCTTTTCAACAGAAGTAAGAATCATTCTACCATGAGGTCTATTCATCATATAAAGTTCCATTCTGCTTTTCCACGAGTCATACAAGTGTTTTTCAAGCATCGGTGGTTTGTTGTCACCACCCGAGAGAAGTGACTTGAGAAAACCTAAAACACGTGATAGGTTCTTTGATCGTTTAAGCTCGAGGTTGTTTAGACCTCATCTAGGATAATATAGTAACAATGATATAAATTGCACAGCGGAAATAATAAACACAAATCAAAGTTACTTCAAGGTTTTTCTTTATTAATCAACACAGCCCCAAATACTATTTGATCAGAATAGATCGGTTACTTAACAGTAGATCAAAGGATCATTGAGGCTAAACTCTAGACAGACGTCTACTACTAACTATACAAACGTGTACACATAATGTTTTCTTTAGTCGACTCTCATTGAGAACACACACTTTTCTGGATGCCTAAAACAATATGCCTGGACCTCCTTTTATAGCATAAGGAGTCAAGGCTTACATGGAAACTAATAAAAGATATTAATGAGAGAATCAATTAATTATTCATCTTTATCTTCTCATTAATATTTATCTTTATCTTCTTTTTGACCAAATCTTCATTATCTCCTACATCTTGTAGATCCCATAATAACAACTTTGGTCCTTCTTGTTTCCATCTTGTTTCATTCTTGTTTTGTCTTATCAACTCAAATATAATTCCCAACAATCTTCCCCTAGTTGATAATGACAAAACCAAATAAGCACGAACTTCCCCTGAAGTTAATATACGAATAAAAACATCCCCTTAAGCTACCAGGATCTACAAGTTGCAAATCATCAAATCTTCTTTCCTTTTTTTTTGTTTTTATTTTTTTTTTCTTTTTTTTTTTTTTTTTTTCTTTTTTTTTTCTTTTTTTTTTTATTTTTTTTTTTTTTTTTTTTTTTTTTTATTCCTCCTTTTTGCATATCAAATAGGAGATAAAGTATGAACTTTGCTCTTCACAACAACGAAACCAATATTACACTTTCTAATCCAGCTTCAGCAACTTCTAATTACCCTCCAGAGTGCTTTAAGATAAATGAACTGGGCAGTAGAAACTTAAACTAGCAGTGTAACCAAAGATTGCAGTAGTAAAACCTCTCACCTCATGCGGTAGCATATAAATGGTTAAACATTTTAACATTAAGCTTCCCTTGAAACCCATATGTTAACCATTTCTTGAATCTTCAATTCTGTAGGCTCTATGTAATGATTACTGATGAAGAAAACTAAGTATAACGAACTTGATGCTGAAGTAGAACAACCCAAACTTGTGTTTATATTCTGTGCACTATCATGTGACTTCGACGTATTACCAAAATCAATGCTATAGAGAGACCGCAATCTCTTGAAATTTATCCTCATATTCTATGGTAGAAACATAACACAAAGTGATAGAAATGTGGAGCCATTGAACACCTTAAGAAAAATCACCAAACTTTGCTAGATTTGTCAAGGTCTTGTCACATCGTTTCTAAGCAGGAACAAGTTATCTCAAATGGTTGTAAGCCATTGAGATCATGATAAGAACACAACCCAAATAATACCACTTTCATCGTTAAATAGATGATTAAATAATATTTCGTAACAAATTAAACCAAATAAAACGAGCATTAAATTTTAAGAACATTTAAAAATCAAAATCTTACGTGTGTGTTATACGATATATGTCAAAGCTAGCAGTTACTCACATCTTTTAACGGACACGGCTAGCAGTTGTAATTGTTCTGAAGTACTAACTACCTGTAACCCAAACAGTATTAAACATAGGAAGCAGTATTAACTTTATTGAAACCGTGCAATATTAAATGCGTAAATTCAATAACCAATATTTAGATATTGAAGCAGTAATTAATTATTAATCCCAAGCCAGTAGTAACTAACTGCTTTTCCACAAGCAGTAGTAACTGCTTTTATAACGGCTAGCGTATTAACACCAACAATAATAACGTAGTAACTGCTTTATATACCTTAGCAGTATTAACTCATGACATATATTGTTCTTCTATACTAGCACACAAAGACATTTAGGTGCATTAACCCATTATTCGACTGCTTACGTATGAATTGAGCCCTAGCAGCTTTAACTGAGATGAGCAGCATATTTAAACAAACATCGGAAACTATATCCAAGCAACATTAATCTTCTTTAACAACGTTAACTTTGTATACAAATCCAACAGTAGTAACTATCCTATTACTAGTTACCAGCTGATCTAGATCATTGCCTTGAAAGTTTCCATGTCTTTTGATTTAAGCACGATAATGATCAAGAATAACATTAATATCCTTCTCTTCTAAATCATGACCACCATAGATACCATTACTTTATACAATCATGGCTTATCAAGAAAACCCTAATAGATTTTGAATAAATTCATACCAAGCCGTGTATACACCACATTAGATCCGAAAAATATACAAACCCTAATTGTCTATGGTTTGATCAGTTAGAGCACAACGGATCAAAAAAACCCAATAATAGAAAAATAAACAAGCTCACCCAATCGTATTGCATTACAACAGGTAGAGAGGACGATTAATAAGCTTTTATAGCACTGGGAATCTTCATATAAAAAAACCCCATAAATAATTTCACCACAGATTTCTTGAAAATTAGGGTTTTTAGGATTTCTTTAAAACCTTGTAGATCCTAGATCGAGAGCCACATGGCTCTGATACCAATTGAGAAAACCTAAAACACGTGATAGGTTCTTTGATCATTTAAGCTCGAGGTTGTTTAGACCTCATCTAGGATAATATAGTAACAATGATATAAATTGCACAACGGAAATAATAAACACAAGTCAAAGTTACTTCAAAGTTTTTCTTTATTAATCAACACAGCCCCAAATACTATTTAATCAGAATAGATCGGTTACTCTAACTAGTAAGATCAAAGATCCTTGAGGCTAAACTCTAGACAGACGTCTACTACTAACTATACAAACGTGTACACACACACGTTTTCTTTAGTCGACTCTCATTGAGAACACACACTTTTTTGGATGCATAAAACAATATGCTTGGACCTCCTTTCATAGCATAAGGAGTCAAGGCTTACATGGAAACTAATAAAAGATATTAATGAGAGAATCAATTAATTATTCATCTTTATCTTCTCATTAATATTCATCTTTATCTTCTTTTTGACCAAATCTTCATTATCTCCTACATCTTGTAGAATCCCATAATAACAACTTTGGTCCTTCTTGTTTCCATCTTGTTTCATTCTTGTTTTGTCTTATCAACTCAAATAAAATTCCCAACATGACTTATCAACAAGAGTCGTCATTGATAAAGTGGTATCAAAAAGATCACTGATCGATCGAGCGATGATAGAAAGTAATTGTGTTTGAGGGAATTGTCTTTTATGTGTTTTAAGTCTTGAAACTATATGGGATTTTTACAATTCTTGACAAAACCGAGAAAACAAGTGAGTGATTCACGGGATTTTACAAGTCAAAGAAATAAATCGTATAATTTTGTTGAAGCAATTTTGAGTTTTATGTAAATGTTGCAAATTCGCATGATTAAGTGAAATTGCAAATTCGGGTCCTTAGAAAATTTGCAAATTCTTGTCCTTAGAAAAACTGCCAATTCGTGTCCTAAAGGAAAACTGCCAATTCATGTCCTAAAGGAAAACTGCCAATTCGTGTCCTTATGGGAAACTGCAAATTCGAAAGCTGCTAATTTGGACACCAAAAGGAAATTTCCAATTCGGAATCTGCTAATTCGGACACCAAAAGAATGTTTCCAATTCGAAAGCTACTAATTCGTACATGAAAAGGAAGTTGCCAATTCGGAAACTGCTAATTCGAACACCAAAAGGAAGTTGCCAATTTGGATAGAGCTAGAAGCTGCGAATTCGTGCAACACACGAACGAAACTTAAATTTTTTTAAAACACAAAAAAGACACCTTTTTGATTGTTTTTTCCTAAAATTTCTTGTACAACTAGTATTCTTAAACCTATAGGTACCTTAAAAATGACAACTTTTTGGTTTTTAAGCCGAAAATTTCAAAATCAAAATTTGTACTTTATAAGGTTTTTTGAAAACAAAAGATGAACAAAAATTAGATTTTCTTTGATCCAAAGCAAATACACTTATATCCAAAGATACTAAATCAAATTTACCTAGGTAAATGACCTTTTAGTGTACAACTAAGCTTTGAAAACAAAAGAAAAGAAGAAAAGACGTACGGAAATAAACGAACCAAACAAAAAAAACAAACACAAGAAGTAAGCAAATCACTCCATGGCTACGCACTATTGGGTCGGGTTTTATTTTTTCCGGTTGGTCTCGAAACTATCACACTTTCAGATCTGTCACATGTTTTTGTCATCTGTCTCGTCAACTTTATTACACGTTTAAGATTTTTTGTTGGTGGCCAGTTTGATGTTTTGGTTATGCATTATTATGTTTTACCAATTTGTCCAAACAGTCTGTTCTTTCTCAAAAAACAGATCTGAATACTCAAGTTTTTAAGGGTCAAAGTTGTACAACTTTTTTGGGTCTTAATTTTTGTTCAAATATGTGGTTTGGGTGAGCTCTTAAATAATATCAGAACTGCTTATTTTCAAAGCTAACTGCTTTTGGCTTATTTTTGTGTTTGTTTGGCTTCTATAAACTGCTTATTTTTTAAGCTTATTTTCTGGTTTCAACAAGACAATTGGCGAAGATGGAAAAAGGACAACAAAAGCAAGGAATATGGTACAACTCGAAGAAGCAACCGAATTGGCAACTTCTTCAGTAACCAAATTCGCCGATCTGAATTGACAACCTCTTTAGTAACCGAATTCGCAGATCTGAATTGGCAACCTCTTCAGTATCTGAATTCGCAGATCCGAATTGGCAACTTCTTCAGTACCCGAATTCGCAGTTTAATAGTGTTGTCGGAATTCACAGTTACTTGTGTCAACCGAATTCTCAGGTCCGAATTAGCAACCTACCAGATCCAACCGAGTCTCGTATTTATCGAGTTGACCCGGTTCAACTCACTGAGTCCGAACAGAAATGTAGAAAGAAGAGACAGACTCGAATAGGACTCGATCTTAAACATAAACAACAACAGCCTACAACATCATTTACTACCATCGTCACATTTTATCCACAATGAATCCATAAAGTCTAACCTAAACCCATCTTCACAAATCCATAACATTATCCATCTCCCCTCCAACATCAAGATCAAGACTCGAAATTATATAAACAATCGATCTCAGATTTATTATTTGGTGTGCTTAAATTTATTCGAGACCTTCAACAAATCTAAACATAAAATCAATGTCTCATCATTGATATATATGTAGCTCAAGCCCCCTTTTAATTTTCAAACTTAAAGAATTAAACTTATAACAATTGGGTTATAGTTTTTTTGGTTTCGTGATTCCTGCTGTATTACAGCTTACTTTCTGCTCATTTTTCATGGCTTATTCTGGTAGCAAAAAGCCTCAAGTCTAGTCTTCTTAGTGTTTTAACTTTTTTTAATATCAAAAAGATGGGTTGAAGCTTTTTGGTTGTTATAAGCTTTATTAAAGCTTATTTTAGCACAGCTTATTTTAGCATAGCTTATTTTCAACTTATTTATGTGGGCAAAACTATCCTTTATAAGCTTATCTGGTGGTTTTAGTTTGGCTTATTGAGTGGGTAACCTATTTGTAGAAGCTTATTTGATGCTAATATGCTCATTTTTGAAGCTTATCTTTTTCTGGTTAAAGAAAAAAAATGGATAAAGATGGTAAAAGGACAAGAAAAGCAAGGAAAATGGTACAACTCGAAGAAGCAACCGAATTGGTAACTTCTTTAGTAACCGAATTCGCAGATACGAATTGGCAGTTTCTTCAGACACCGAATTAGCAACTTCTGAGTCACCCGAATTTCGCGAGTTGCAGAGTCACCCGAATTCGCAGTCTCACCGAGTCAACCTAATTCACAGTTTCTATAGTGTTGTCCGAATTCATAATTACCCTTAGCAGGAACCTAATTAGCAACCTACCAGACCCAACCGAGTCAACTCGGTATTTACCGAGTTGACCTGTGACTCATCAGAGATCACTGGCCTAGTCAAAAGCGCAGAAAGAAAAAGGAAAGAAATAAGAAAGAAGCACGACACCTCGACCAATTTAACCAATAACAACATCAACAGCTTCATAACCCATATCAATTACAACATCAGGCCCGAATTAGCAACCTACCAGATCCAACCGAGTCAACTCGGTATTTACCGAGTTGACCCGGGTCAACTCACTGAGTCGGAACAGAAAGGTAGAAAGAAGAGACAGACTCGAATAGGACTCGATCTTAAACATAAACAACAACAGCCTACAACATCATTTACTACCATCGTCACATTTTATCCACAATGAATCCATAAAGTCTAACCTAAACCCATCTTCACAAATCCATAACATTATCCATCTCCCCTCCAACATCAAGATCAAGACTCGAAATTATATAAACAATCGATCTCAGATTTAATATTTTGTGTGCTTAAATTTATTCGAGACCCTCAACAAATCTAAACACGAAATCAATGTCTCATCATTGATATATATGTAGCTCAAGCCCCCTTTTAATTTTCAAACTTAAAGAATTAAACTTATAACAATTGGGTTATAGTTTTTTTTTCTTTGTTTCGTTTCATGACACACAATCAAAAACAAACACCTTACCCGAGACCTTATACAAAAGATCTTGAAGCCATAAACTACTTGAATTCGTCGTGGGCTTTCTGATTCGAACATTGGTGCATAAGGTTTTGTGGGTTGACTATTTGTTTTCATATTGTTGTGATGTGGATTGATGAGTATCATAAGGCTATTGGTTGCATAACAAGAAATAAATATTGGGATTTATCTCTTGTTGTTTATGTGGCTGCGTATGAATGATTTGTGTGACTGGTGTATGTGATTCGTTTGGTTTAAGCATGAAAAAGAGGATGAGGCTTAGATTGATTTGATAAGTGTTTAACTGGGAAGTAAAAGTATAAAAGGAGGCGATTGATTATGTGGTGTGTGATATAGGGTTACTAAAAATTAGGGTAAGTGACCTTATATATCATAGTGTGTCAGTGTTCACTTGATGGATTTGTCATGGGCCGAATTTGTCTACATCTATATTGATAAATTAAAGTGGACCGAGTATGATAACATCTTATGGGCCTATAATTTCGTGAATATTAAATTGGCAGCATCACATATGAACTTTTATTATCATTTGGTTTATGAAGTGATAAAATGTGACTAAGTGTTATTCTTGAGGTACATGATGACAAAGTGACTAGTAAATTTTAGTGACGAGACCGGGATCAATTTGGATAAAGAATCATGAAACTTAAAGGCTAGATTTGGAATAAATTTTTTGTGACCTCGAAGTTGATCGGGTATTACTTATTTGAGATTGAAGTGGCATTTTATGAAGGCGTGAACTTATTTTATCTTAAAGTCAAAATTTAGTCATTCATAGTTGGTTGAATGCATGATGTTCAATGATAACTTGCTCAGGCTTAAGAATTTGGATGAAATCTTGGATTATCTAGTTTCTAGTAGTCGGGGTGGATGGTTGAAGACCTGGTTAACTATCACTTCAAGGAGATACATTGTAGTTCTCAGTGTCACATGCAGAAGACGTTGTGGATAATCGTAAAGGGTGATGAATGTCTCATACTTTGCTTGGTAAGTATTGAGTTTCTCTACATTATTCTTCCAACATTGGTGCAAGCTTAAGTCACAAGAATGGGAAATTCTACTTCAGTGTCAAGTTTGGTATATCGGGTTTACTTCATCAGTGGTTACTTCAAATAGCCTACAAACTGGTTGGTAAAAAGATAGCCAGAGAGAGGTTATGAGTAGAGATTTGATCAGCAATTGATTCTCACAGATTAGATTTGAGCTAATTTATTCTTCACACAAGTACTCAAGTAAATGTGCGTCTAAGGTTTTGCTGATCCCGACGTGTCGAAACCAGCAAGGGGGAAGGAGTAGATTCACCCTTGAGTCTTTACCTTTCTTTTTCTTGAAAGCTTGACATAGGGCATCTTTCTTGAATTTTTTTAAGATGGGCCATGCTGGGAAGACAAATGTCATAACCGAAGTGAATATCAGCGCTTTAACTTATGGCTTTTTGGTGCATTTCTTCAGACACAAGGGGGAAGTGATATCTTAAGAACTTTAGTATGCATTATTTGAATTTCCAGGGGGAAGTGTTGTGAGAAGAATTATTCAAGCGTGAGAAGATATGTTGCTGATCCAGATAACGCTTACCCTAAATGATCAATCTCTAAGCATATTCTTAAAGAAGCAGTAATATTTGATGTGGTATCCTACCAATTCCGCTGTGCACTTAATTATTCTAAGCCTGTAAGAAAGCTTTAAAACTGCTCAAGAGAGGATTGATAGTTTAGGGGGAAGCTTTAAAAGCTTCTAAATGAAGATTATATGGCATGAATTAGGGGGAATCTAATTCAGAAGCTTCTCCTTAACCAGAAGTGTATGGGTTACTTAGTTCGTGCCTATTACAGTATTTCTCCTACAAAGTACTACAAAGATGATTCATGTTGGAGTGCAAACTTGAAGTCAAACACCACAAAAGACGTCATCAGCATTGGAAGCTTCATGGAAGTTCTTGTTCTTAATCATTATGTACTTGTTAGAAAAATATTGTAAGTAATTCTGTATATCGTCCCGTGGGGGAAGATTGTTAGGAATTCACTTTACGTGACGACATTTACAGAATTACCATTGTTTACCATATCACCACACACAGGGACTAGTATAGTCAACATATGATTCTTATGTAATGTGTGGTGGTATAAATACCCCTCTATGGCTTCCATAGAAGGGTTGAGTCTTTTGTATCTTCTACATTTTTATCAAGTTTACTTTATCTCTCTACTTTCTCTTACTAAAATGGCTATCATATGGTTTGACTCACCAAGACTACCAGATCATAGTTTTCGTATTTCTTTCACGGTTCAGATTGCCAAACCTATATCCAACCCGAAAACCAAATTGGTAGTTCGGTTCGGTTTGGTTTTGGCAAATTCGGTTCGGTTATTAGTTCGGTTTGATTGTTTTCGGTTTGGTTCGGTTTCAATTTTTGTTTTATTCAATTATTTTGATTTTTCTGCTCACCCCTACAAGAAATATATTACACTATTAGGTTTACATAACCTTAATAGCATAGCCGCACTTCACCTTCTTCAACTTTTTCACCTTAACCTTCTTCACCAAGAAAATCAAGAAAAAATCAGGAAACAACCACTCTTTCTCAAATCAAAAAAATCAAAAACACCAAAAATCAGCCGATTTGTTGACCCACCTAGTCTGATTTGAAAATTTTGACCCGCCTAAGCAGGATGTTCGCCTCCTTTTGACGAAAATGCCTAATTCGACCGACTTGCTTCAAATCACTACGGTAAGTGATCGACTAGCGTATAGGTGCCACCTAGGGCAATTTTGATAACACTAATATATACTGCTTCGTATATATAGCCCTTGAACTTTTGACAGTTTGTCTCGTAATTAAATTCATCCATTTTGTTAGGATTAAAAGTGTCAATTATTTGATACTTGACGGTTTATTTATTTTGTAATTTATTTTAGTTACGTTTTATGTTTAATAGATTTGTAATAAGGATTAGTGAGGTAATTAAGAAAAAGCTCACTAACCTCACTTAAAGAAATAGGGTAATAAGAATAAGATATAGTATTTCAAACTCTATAAATACCCCTTCATGTAAGAAGGGTGGTAAGCTTGACAAACCTTTCACCAAACCTCTTCAAGAAAATGAACTCCTCGACTTCATAAAGACATTGGGTTGTGGAAAACTAGAAGGAGGGGTTGAATAGTTTTATCGATTAAATTTACGTTTTAAAAATTAAAGATTGATTTTATGTGAAGTTAATGATATTGATTGATTTACGAGATAAGAGTTGAATATAAAGTACAGGTAAAGTAAAGTTAAGAGTTAGAAAAGATAGAACCGGGACACAAGTATTTATAGTGATTTGGCTACAAGGACACCTTCCTTGCCCTACTCCACTCCACAAGTCACCTACTCGAGAGTTCGTAAAACACTAGTCACCAATCTCCTTTATCCGACGGAGAAGCCTCACAACGTTGCTTACACCTTTTTAAGGTACAAAGCTACATACCGGATTCTAACAAAGAAAGAATCAACCCAACACTATTAACTCTTACAAGGATGGATGATGAAAGTACAATGAATGAAATGATATACAAGAATCAACAATATGATCTTTGATATGATGTGGGAGACTAGCAACATTGTAACTTGAGCTTGATTGTCTCGTATGCAATATCGGCAATTTCTTCTAGTAAGAGAATTACCTACAATGATAAATGTAAAATGCTAGATCTGAAAGTTAGAGAGATATTTCAGAATATTAGAGAGATATAAGAAGAATGGGTGAGTAAAACATGAGATATGGCTTGCTATTTATAGGCAAAATTCTACATTGTTCACCGGTTCCCACGGTACCTTCCTAGAAGGGTACCGGCCAGTGTAAACTCATGGTATCGGGCTTTTACTATTCACCGGTTCCTGCGGTACCTTCTTAGAAGGGTACCGGCCAGTGTAATTCAAGGGTACTGGGTGTCTGACAGGTAAATCCGAATTTTGATTGCCAAATCTCAAATGATCTTGTGTAATCTTTGTAGAATTTTGTTCAAGATATGAAGAGATGAAGATGTCAACTATGATGTAAAAATGTAAATAATATTTACACAAAAATGAAAGTATAAGTAAATATGTATAATGTGATGTGTGATATGTAATTTTAAGTTAGGAAGACTATTTTTATAAAACTTGTGCATTCTAATTTTTACTTGTAATGATTTTATGATTGTTATCGACAAAACACAAAAAGCTCATAAAATAGAAATAAACATTTTACAGCTTATTTGTATTAACAATCTCCCTTTTTTTATTGATGACAAAACATAAAATTATTGGAAGGAAATAGTAGAAAGCGAAGTTTTAAATTAGAGCCTTTTACTTCCTTCTCCCCTTTTTGTCGAAACAAAAAGAGCGTCGAAGTGAAAACTAACAAAAGATGCAACAATGAAAGTAATATGTATGATTGTTGATTCTAAAAGAATCGAATGCAATAGCATGAATGAGAGTCGATCCAAAAAGAATTGAATGCAATTACGAGAAATGATTCAGAGAGAATCGAATGCAATAATGAGAGTCGATCTAGAGAGAATCAAATGTAATACTCCCCTTTGACGAATGGTCCCTCAAATGAGGGTGTCAAGGTATCCTAGTGGATTCAAAGCTACAAAAGAAAGTGTTAGTGATAAAATAACATGAATACAAGATCCCCTTTGTTTTGAGAGTACCTACAACAAAAATGTTAGAATAAAGTAGAAAAACAGTCTACTATTTAGCCGGTTCTGACTGTTCCTTTTCAAAAAGGTACAGTCCTTCGTTAACGAAGGGTACCGGCTCCTATTCAGAAAGTCAAAAAGTTGACTTTTGAGATTGGTTATTGGAAACATAATATAAAACAAGTACTATAAGTATAAATACAATGCACAACACAAGCAAGTATAGACCATATAATCCTTGTAATAAAAAGATCAACTATTTTTGAGACATTATGTCACTTACAAAAATAGGAAAAACTAAGAGCAATGATAAGTTCTTAAACTAAAAACTAAAAACTTAAAAAAAGTGGTCAAGAGTTGAGTTAGAGAGAATCTCGGTGGAGCCCATAAGAGAGTAGGGTGGTGACTTAAGAGAGTTGAAGGTGGTGTCATTTAATATTCAGTAGGAGAAGAGAAGTGTTGGTAATGTGGAGAAATAGACCTTGGTGTATGCTTGGGGATTTCAATGCTGCTCTTAATCTTGAGGACATGTCATCAGGATCGTCTAACATTGATATCTCCATGCGGGAATTCAAAGATTGCGTGGAAGAGATTGAGATGATGGATGTGCATAGATCTGGGTTAATGTTTACGTGGAATCAGAAACCCAAGGGTTCGGATGGTGTGCTAAAAAAGATCGACCGTGTTATGGCTAATCTTGAATTCAATGATGTCTTTGCAGGTTCTTATGCGGTGTTTCAGCCATATCGTATTTCTGATCATGCTCCTTGTGTCCTCAAAATCCCCTTGCTCACTAATACTGCTCTGAGACCTTTCAAGTTTGCTAATTTTCTTGTTCATAATGATCGGTTCAAGGATGTTGTCAAGGAGGGATGGCTTCTTCAGGTTAGTGGGTTTTGTATGTTCCGTGTGGTGAAGAAGCTTAAAATTTTGAAGAAACCTTTGCGGAAGTTGTTATTTGCCCAAGGTAACCTGAATGAGAATGTTAAAAGTCTTCGGCTTAAACTTGACCGTGTCCAAAAAGACTTAGATGTTGATCCGACTAATGTTATTCTCCGCGAGGAGGAGGCGGCTTATGTTCAGGCATTCAACAATGCTCTTCTTATGCAAGAACGGTTTTTGATGCAAAAGGCGAAGATTGAATGGCTTAAAGTTGGTGATTCTAATTCGGCTTATTTTCATAAGTCGGTGAAGAGTCGCATAAGTAGGAGTCGAATAAATGTTATCACTAATGTGGATGGTACTATTTTTACGGATGACCAAGTGGCTTCAGCTTTTGTTTCACATTATGAAGAGTTTCTTGGTTCCCAAGGGCCGACGACCCCTTTTTGTTCCAATAACTTGTTTTTGCGCAGGTTAGATGTGGATATTGCGGCTGATATGGTTCGGCCGGTGATAGATTTGGAGATTAAAGAGGCTATGTTTTCTATGGGGAATGATAAGTCTCCAGGTCCGGATGGCTTTACGGCTGCTTTCTTTAAGGAAGCATGGGATATTGTGGCGAGTGATGTGATTAATGCGGTGAAGGAATTTTTTGTGAATGGGACGCTTCTTAAAGAATTGAACCACACGATTATTGCTCTCATTCCTAAGGTGTCGTCTCCCACGCGTATTAATGACTATAGGCCGATTTCGTGTTGCAATGTGTTGTTTAAATGTATCAGCAAAATCATTTCGAACCGCATTAAGGGGAGTTTGAAGGTTTTAGTTAGCTCTAATCAGTCCGCGTTTATGCCGGGGAGGAGGATATCTGACAATATTCTTCTAACCCAAGAGCTTATGCATAATTACCATCTGGATCGTGGGACTCCTCGATGTGCTTTTAAAGTCGACATTCAAAAGGCGTATGATACGGTCGATTGGGATTTTTTGAAGACGATCTTGGAGGCGTTTGGGTTTCATTCTCGCATGATTGGTTGGATTATGGAGTGTGTTGCCACTACTTCCTTTTCGTTAAGTATTAATGGTGTGCTTCATGGTTACTTCAAGGGTAAAAGGGGGCTTCGTCAAGGGGACCCGATATCTCCTTATCTTTTTACTCTTGTAATGGAGGTGTTAACTCTTATGTTGCAAAGGAGGGTCCGTGATTCTGGTGCATTTACCTTCCATCGTTACTGTTCGGAGATGGACCTTATTAATCTTTGTTTTGCCGACGATCTCTTCCTTTTTGCTCATGGTGATGTGGATTCTGCTAGAGTGATTATGGAAGCATTAGATGAATTTAAACTTGCTTCAGGTTTGACGCCAAGTATCCCTAAGAGCACGGCTTATTTTTGCAATGTTCTTAATTATATTAAGATATCTATTCTTCATATTATGCCGTTTGAAGAAGGTCGGCTTCCGGTTAAGTATTTGGGGGTGCCTTTGGTGTCTTCCCGTCTTCTTTATCGGGATTGTAAGGAGCTTATTGAGAAAGTTCATAATCGAATCAAAGATTGGCGGAACAAATCTCTTTCGGCTGCCGGGAGACTTCAACTTGTTCAATCTGTTATTGGATCCATGCATGTCTATTGGGCATCGGTTTTTATTCTTCCTACTCGTATGTTACTTGAGATTGAGCAATTGATGCGCGGTTTTCTTTGGTGTCAAGGTACAATGAGGAAGGGTAAATCTAAAGTTGCTTGGGAGGTCGTTTGTCTCCCTAAGCATGAAGGCGGGCTTGGGTTACGGAGGCTTGAGCTGTTTAATAAGGCGTTAATGATTGCGCATATTTGGAGTCTTTTGTCGCACAAAGAATCGCTTTGGGTGAAGTGGATTCACACCTATAAACTCCGTGGCCGTAGCTTTTGGGATGTTCCTCTTCGGGGTAATATGACGTGGGGTTGGAGGAAAATCCTCCAACTACGCCCTATTATTCGTGAATTTATATGGCATAAGGTCGGTAATGGTTCTAATGTGTCGGCCTGGTTCGATAAATGGGTTGTGGGATGTCCTCTTGCGGATACTGTTTCAGTTCGTGATATGTATAGGGCTGGGTTTGATTTGAAGACCAAGCTTTCGGAGGTTATCATTGATAATGTATGGCGATGGCCAACTGATTGGTCATTGAAATACCCGAACATTATCTCGTTGCCTGTTCCTATGTTGCAACCGAATGATCGTGATTGTCTTGAGTGGCGGGATGATACAGGTATGGTTAAGCCTTTCTCGGTTGCTGTGGTGTGGGAGTGTATTAGGCCGCGGAATACTGTGGTTCCATGGTTTAATGTTGTTTGGTTCTCGGAAGCAATTCCTCGGCATGCGTTTCTTATGTGGTTGGTCATCAAGGGTAAACTTAATACGCAAGATAAAATGGTGGGGTGGAATACTTCTCTGATCTGTCCGCTGTGCGAATCTCAACCCGACTCCCATACCCATTTGTTTTTTGAGTGCTCGTTCTCGGATCAGGTTTGGAGCCGAATGAAGGTGCTTGCGGGCTTGTCCACTGCCTCGTCGTCTATTTCTGATGTTGTTGATCAGATTGTCCCTATTTCTAAGCGAAGACAGGTGAGGTGTATTA
The DNA here is from genome assembly GCA_026074375.1 of Tanacetum coccineum. NCBI lineage: Eukaryota > Viridiplantae > Streptophyta > Magnoliopsida > Asterales > Asteraceae > Tanacetum > Tanacetum coccineum. The sequence goes on from BQNB010004288.1 coordinate 25,802, forward strand.
TTGCAAAACTTGTTATTGCGGCATGTGCTTATTTCATTTGGCAAGAAAGGAACTGGAGGTTGTTCAGGCTTCAAAAGAGAACGGTGGCCCAGGTGATTGAATGCATCAAATCTTCTGTTCGGTTGAAGCTTTTGTCTTGTTCGTTTAAGATGTCGAAGGCGGCCAAGGATATGTTGACACTTTGGCAACTCCCGGAGACTATTATTTGCACTTCTAGATAATTAGGTATGGTAGGAGTTGTGTTGATGTGTTTATTATTCTATAGCATAGTGGCATGTCACTAGTGCTTTAGTTGTTCAAGCGTTGCTTGAGGTTAATGTGGTACTCAGCCACATTCCATTATACTTCATTGTTTTTTGGTGTAATATATTTTACCGGGGTCATTCCCCTTTACCCAAAAAAAATACGATAAGATGTTGTTCAAGCCCCCAAACAGCTTCTTTGTGTCAAATAAGTTGTTTTTGAGAAAATAATGAAAAGAGCTTCTTTAGTTCATAAGCATACAAAAATGTTTCGTTTAACCTAACCCAAACACGCCATGAAAAGACATAGTTTCTGTGGATACTCATAATAGTTTATTCCTTTTTTATTATTTTTATGAATGTGTTTTGTTGTATGCTATCGACGGATATCTATTCATGTTATTTGTGTAATCGGGACACCTTTTGCCTCACTTGCTGCTACACCGAATTAAAGTGTTTGATATCATGCAATAAAATAACTATTAGTTGTGACTAGTTTTATGCAACAAGTTGAACTATAGTGTTGCGTTGTGACTCATATAGCGTATATATATTTTGAACCATGATAACCATTATTCTTGCTTCTTTAGGTGTACCATTTCTTTTGTTTCCAACAATTTTGATGATCTCAAATTAATTTAGAGAGAGTTTTAGTGTGTGTCTATATGTAAACAATGTGGAGGTGCGATTATCTCGACTCAAAAAGAGAAAAATATAATAATGAGATAACCCGAAGTCTCCTTAATTTAATGTTGCTTCGGTTGAATGTACTCGAAAATACATATCAATTATGTATTCCCTTTAGCATTCAAGAGACATATGTCATGATGCATGACTAAAAACGTTTTTGCTTTGTATTAATCAATGCAAAAAAAATTATGTGTGTCCTAATCGTAAGAAGAGTTTGAAGAAGAATTCTCTTTCGGGTTTTGAATGAAACAAGGAAAATCCTTTGATAATGCAACTGCATACATAATAGTACATAGTATGGATACATATAGTAGCGTGATGAAAAATTCTCGAAAGTTTTTAATTTTTGAGTGCGGAAATAAAATCCTAGACTCAGATTTGAGAAGAAAAGTAGAGATCCTTACCTTGGTGGTTCATTAGGCATTTGGTTCCATGAGACCAAGTCCTAGTCTAAGCAAGTTGAAAGGTTTACGTTTGAGTCGTTTGGTGAATATATCGGCAATGTTGTCTTCAGAGGAAACCTTTTCTATAGAAATGTTCCCTTTTTGAACATTATCGCGGAGGAAGTGATGACGGATTTCTATATGTTTGGTACGGGAGTGAAGAATGTGGTTCTTACTTAGGTCGATGGCACCTTTATTGTCACAAAGAACGGGTATGTCATCTAGTTTAATGTCATAGTCTACGAGTGCTTGTTTCATCCATAATGCTTGTTGGCAAGCCTTCCCCGTGGATACGTACTCGGCTTCAGTGGTAGAGATGGCTAGGGCAGTTTGTTTCTTGGAGAACTACAATGTGAGGCAACATCCTATGAGTGTGCACATACCGCTTGTACTTTTGTGATCGACATAGTCTCCCACATGGTTGGAATCAGCGTATACTATGGTTTCTACTCCCGTTCTTTTAGGATACCATAATCCAAAAAATATCGTTCCCTTAATGTATCTAAAAATCCTTTTGACTGCTTCAAGGTGAGAGGTTTTGGGATTATCTTGAAAACGGGCGCATAGACAAACACTAAACATGATGTCCGACCGACTAGCCGTGAGATAAAGTAAGCTACCAATCATGCCATGGTACTTTGTGTTGTCAACGGATTCCCCGTCTTCGTCCCGGGTGAGTTTGGTTTCAGATGACATTGGTATTTTGACAGGTTTGGAATCTTTTATACCGAACTTATTAAGCATTTCTTTAATGTATTTAGATTGGTTGAAAAAGATGCCATCTTCTAGTTGTTTGATTTGTAAACCAAGGAAGAAATTCAATTTACCCATCATACTCATCTTAAACTCGTCATGCATGATTTTAGAAAAATAGAGTGTTATCCACCAATCCCATGGTGTACTCATGATCTAGGAGAAAAGCCTTAAGTCTATCGTACCAAGCTTTGGGTGCTTGTTTAAGACCGTAAAGAGCTTTTTTGAGTTTATACACATGATTAAGTTTTTGAAATCGACAAAACCGGGTATCATACCAAGCTTTGGGTGCTTGTTTAAGACCATAAAGAGCCTTTTTTGAGTTTAAACACATGATTAGGTTTTTCAAAATTGACAAAGCCGGGAGGTTGAGATACATAGACTTCTTCATTTATAAAACTGTTTAGGAAGACATTTTTGACATCCATTTGAAAGAGTTTAAAATCATTTGCACAAACATATGTAAGAAGGATTCTTATAGATTCTAATCTTGCTACAGGGGCATATGTCTCATCAAAATATATACCTTCTTGTTGGTTGTATCCTTGTGCGACAAGCCTAGCTTTGTTTCTAGACACTACCCCATTTTCATCTAGTTTGTTTTTGAAAACCTATTTTTTACCAATAACGGTTTGATTTTCCGGTGGAGGAACAAGACTCCAAACATCATTTGTTATGAATTGGTTTAATTCTTCTTGCATAGCCATAGTCTAACTTTCATCTTTAATGGCTTCTTTAATATTTTTAGGTTCTATGGAAGACACGAAACAAAAGAAGTTGCTTTGGTTTTGAACTTGAGACCTTAAGCTTCTCTCATTTAGTTTTCCTATGACCTTTTCTAAGGGATGATCTTTTGTCTCTTTGATGTTTACTATTTCTTTGTTTAATGGTTCATTTTCCTTGTCTTCTATTACTTCTATTTGTTTATCTATGATTTGACTTTCGATTATATCATCGTCTACTAAAGGTGATGATTTTGGAGGAGGACTTTCGCCGAATCTTACATTTAAATATTCTTAGATTCTTATGGTTTCTTTGTTAAGGATTATATAGGCTTTTGATGAGTTGTCATTTTATACACTATTTCGGGGTCATTTAACCCCCTAAATCATGCAAATATGCCCAGATTTTATGCTTAATCATTTGTTTACATGTTTTTAGCACTTGGATTACATTTGGAGGAAATACACGTGACTTGGGCTCATTTAGAAAAGAAACAGACAAGACTACGACTATACACCATTTATCTTGAAGAATTTTGCATACAGAGCGTGGAGACGGCGTCGCAGACTTCAAGCGACGACATCAGGATTTTCAAAGTGACGGCATCATGGATTTGGCGACGGCGTCAGGATGTAGCCGACTTAAAGTGGCTCTAGAAGATTCTACGTGGCGACGGCGTCACGACTTCAACACGACGCCGTCGCAACGCTTTTCCTATATATACAAAGCGGATTTCAGGGTTTTAAGTGTGTAATTTTTAGGAGAAGAACCCTAACTTTTATAGTCGAGTTTGGCAACTTTTTAAGCCGTCCTTAGGGCCTCAAAACCCTATTATAATAGTCTTTAATCCATGTTTTAATCAAGTAAAGTTCATTCATCCCTTTAATCTTTCAATATGCTATGCTAGATCCTTCAGTATTTACTTATGATTGCATGAAACTTAGATTCTAGATCCTTTTAATGTTGCTTCTTGTGATGGATGTGCGCGTTAGGCTTTAGAAAACTAGCCATAAGATATTAAATTGGCATAGACGTCTAAGGAAACGCGAGTGTGTAGAAGGAATACCATCGGTAACAGTCTTTATACTACCTTACCCCTAATATGGTTGATCCATCTTAAGATATTTCAATTGCATTTAATATACTCTTAGGGCCTTGTAATAGTCTTCATACTACCTTACTTGTGCGTTCACTTAACGGAATATTAAATAGATGGCGGGTTCGTGTAATTCGTTCATGACTTAGGAAATACTTACACAGATCATCACAAGTGTGACAAAGCAACAGGATTAGGAGAAGCAATCTAAGGAGTAGTGCATGATTAAGTAAATACGTTCGTTTATCATATAAGTTATCACCAAAGTAGTTTAGATTATTATTAGTTTAGTTAGATAAAAACAAACCAACCTCTCAAACCATGATATTTACCTGCTTCCATAAAAATATAAAAATACAAAAAGAATCTTCTCTCAACCTTGTAGACCTCTGTTAGATCTTGATCGAGCCTTCCCAACCTATTCCCATAGAGAACGATAACAACCCTTGAGTCTTGCCTATACTACACTACAACGATTAGGTACTCTGCCTAGGGAGTTGTAAAACTTCTTGTGAAGTCATACGACAACCGCACATCAGCTTTACTATTAGGGGAATAACCTAGAAAGATGCCTTCGGTTGATTTATGGTCGAGTTTAGTGAGGTAATCTTTGGTGTTAAGAATAAAGCATTTTCTACCAAAAAGTTTAAAATACTCTATTGAACGCTTTTTACCTTCGAAAAGCTCGTAAGGAGTTTTTCTGAGGAAAGGCCTAATCAAAATTCTATTTAAAATGTAAGTGGAGGTGTCGACGGCATTACACCAAAACTTTTGAGGGATAGATTGTTCATTAAGCATAGTTTGACTCATTTCTTGTAAGGTTTTATTTTTATGTTTAACTACTCTATTTGATTGTGGAGTACGCGGAGCCGAGAAGTTGTGAGTGATACCATTAGCATCACAAAATGCTCCAAATTGTGCTTCATTATAAAATTCTCGACCGTGATCCGTACGGATTGACATAATGGAACAACCTTTTTAAACTTGAATTTTCTTGCATAAAATTTCAAAATGGTCAAACGCTTCATTTTTGTGTTTCAAAAATCTAGTCCATGTATATCTTGAATAATCATCGACAATGACCAAAGTATAGTAGTTTCCTCCATAACTTTGGACGACCGATGGACCAAACAATTCTATATGTAAAAGTTCTAGACATTTAGAAGTTGAAACGATGTTTTTAGCCTTATGGCTTGCATGTACTTGTTTTCCTATGTTGCAAGCATAACAAAAATGATTTTTAAATTTTAGTTTTGGTAAATTTCTAACAAGCTCCTTAGATGATAGCGATTGTATAAGTCGCATAATGGCGTGACCCAATCTTCGATTCCATAAGGTCGAAGTATCATCTATCGAAGTTAAACAAAGACTATCTTTAGGTGAGTTACCAATTTTCATTACATAAAGTTCATTTTTCCTAATCCCTTTTCCTATGGTAATGCCGTATTTAAGTATTTCACTATCGATTTCGCTAAAGAGTACTTTGCACTTTTTATCACAAGTTTGACCTATGTTAAGCAAATGGAAATTTAGATTTTCTACATGACTAACATCATGAATAGTTACCGAGTTATGAGAAATCGTACCTTTGTCGATTATCTTACTTTTAGTGTTACTACCAAACACCACGTTACCTTCATTAATGGCTTCGTAGGTAGAGAAAAGATCCTTGTTACCCGTCATATGCCTTGAACAACCACTATCCTTGATCCATTCATCTAGTTCCATTTTAACTTTTAAACGTACCTAAAAGTACAAAAGAACTCAAGCGTTTGGTCCCCAATATCTCATGGGTCCGTTAACGTTAAACATACTGTTTGGTTGATTCATGTAAGGGTATGGAGGGTAAGGTCCCCAAGAACCAAAGTTAGGTGGTTGAAATTGGTATCCCTGTTGTGATGAATAGTTCCAACCTACTTGATGGTAGTTGCTATTAGGGTATAATGTGTTTGGTCTCCTAAGGGGCGTTTTGGGTCGTGTTTGGATTTTTCTTTTTCTAAGTCCTTGACCAAGTTTTAAGGCCAGTGTTTGTTTGACATTTCTTACAGTAGCAGTAGGTAATGTTTTCTTAGTTACTTGGACAAACTCGCTTCTATTTTGCAAAATTAGTTTTAAACTTTCTTTTGTTGATACAGTCCCACGGTACCCTACATTTTCACTAGCCGGTACCATTGCAGAGGGTACCATGTGAGCCGGTTCCACAAAAGGCACTTTCGTGCTTTCTTGACCCATTTTTCCCGTGTTTATTTTGCAAGTCGAAGCTTTATCCTCTGTGAATCCAAGACCCTTTTTATCTTTTTTTAATCTTTGATTTTCAATCATTTCTTGCAAAAAGTAACTACTATTTTCAAATTTAGCAAGTTTTGATGAAAGTGAATCAATTTCTGAATGTAGGTTGATACATGATTTACATTCTTCACTAATCGCCTTATTTTTCTCTAGTTGATTTATCCTTTCTTTAAGTTCACAAATCACATTGTCTAGAATCTCATTTTTAGTCTTTAGGTGTTTGTTTTTGTTAATTATTCTAAGTGTTGATCCCACTTGAATAGATGTTGAATTCCTTAGCTTGTGTAAGGTTTAGTTATGCTAGATAAATCCAACACAACTATGATAGAAACTTTGTAAAATATATCAAAGATTATGCGGAATCTAATCTTTGATCAATAAGAAGAATATGCAAATAGAACAGTAATTCTAATGAACACACAGATTAACAAACAAAGCTTTAATATATTAATATGAATACTCTAACTAGTATTAGGGTTACAAAACCTTGAAGCTATAATGATATCAAAACAAAAGATTTCTAGATATCAAACTTTATGCCCTAGGACCTCCTTTTATACACCAAGGAGTCCTAGTCGATTTATAATATATTCCTAAGACTTAGAATATTCTCTATGATCTATTCTATAAATAACTAATTCTTATCACGTAAGTAATCTTGTTTTCCAAACAATCTTTATCCTTTCTTCTGTCTTTATCCTTTCTCTGACAGTAGAAACTCTTTTAGCAGTCTTAATCTTTCAACAGTTGTAACTTTGTACCAGCAGCATTAACTCTGAATACCAGCAGTAGTAACTTATACACCAGCGGCATTAACTGTGTACAAGCAGCATTAACTACTTAGAATATTTTCTTCAATCTTCACCAGCAGTACTAACTTTACTCTAGCAGTACTAACATATACTAGCAGTACTAACAAATACTAGCAGTACTAAGTTACACTAGCAGTACTAACTACTTAGCATATTTTTCATTATTTTTGTGCTAGCAGTAGTAACACAAACCTGAGCAGTAGTAACTCTATGAAGACTTTTAATCCCAACAATCCTCCCCTAAACTTGATATTCTTTTTCCAAAATCATCAAGTTTCATTCAAAGCTTCATAATCACCAGGAGGGTGCTTTCAAACACTTCATAGATTCTTGAGCTGTTTTGTGATGAGCTTAAGAAGCTGATAACACATTTCATTCTAATGATCAGCTTGCAACTTCTTATTTACATTCAGTTAATTGTAGTGTTGTAAAGGAATATCTTCTTTTTCTACAAACACATGAATGTACAGAATGGTGCGTCCGTCAAAATGAATTGTACTCCACATTGAATCATATAGGCTCCAATCCATAACTCTGTAGGTCTGTTGATTTTCCTTACATTATCCTCTACATGTGGTTCAAACATTGTCTTCAAATCTCCATATAAAACTAAATCCAAGTCCTCCACTAGTCTTGTTGATCTATACTTAGCTTTTACCAACTTGTACAAAGTTTCCAAGTCTTCTCTGTCAAAACTTTTAAGCATATGACTGAACACTAAGTACATCTTTGAACTTCCATCAGCCCTGATTATCTGGTAATAGCTTTTCTTCCCTTCTTTATGAATCTTCCAGTCAACAATGCTTGGAGACTTAACAGCCAAAGGAATAGCATCAAGTGCAACCTCTTCTTCATCTGGCATGACTTCCATTAGACTTTTTTGTTCAGCTGTTTCTCTATCCTCATCCACCTTCTGCTTCTTGGTAGACTCTTGTTGAAGATCTTCTCATGCTCTCTTAGAACTTCCTTCTGCTCTTGTCTCACTGCCTTCTACCAATTCTGTATCCATATCTACAAATGTGTTTACCCTCTTCATAGCTTTGTCAAATAACTTCTGAATATCATTAAAGCTTTTATTCTTCAATTGATTGTGCTTGTATCCAGCCATGTTTTTCAAATAAGTAGACATTGTTTTTCTCTTTTGAGCTTTAGTTGGTGGTTTGTTCCTCTTTTCTTGAGCTCTCATTGCTGCAAAGTGTTTCTTTCTTGCTTCTAAGAGTTGTACAAACAACTTGGACTTCTCTTCAATACTCAACTTTTTTTGTTCTTTTGCTTGTATTTGTTGAGCCATTTGATAATCAGCATCTATCATTGCTTGCACATTATCCCATGAAACAATGTTAGCTTCTTCTTCTCTTTGTCTTACAAGCCTATCTTCTTCCTCTAATTCAGCTTGCAATTGAGCTTGAAGTCTTTGAGCAACCTCCTCATCATGCTTAATTTGATCTTTTTTCTTTGTTGGTTTCTCAGGCTCTTCCATGATAGCTTTACCTTTATCTTTTGATGTTAGTTGTTGAGGTCTTGTTCTTGTTGTAGATTCACTCTGCTCTCCTATCACAACCCCTTTGACTTTGGGTTTTGCACTTCTGATCTCTATTAAAGTCTGAGCAAGAGTCAAATCATCAGTAATTGTAGTTTTAGTTGGCTTGGCAGTACTAATCTCAACACTAGAAGTAGTAACTACTTCACCAGCAATAGTAACTGGATCAACAATACTAACTTCCTTTTCAGCCACATTAATTTCTTTTTCAGCCATATCCAGTCCTGCAAACACTTCTTCATCATCAAAAACACCTGTATCGAACATTAGATAATCACCATACCTCCTCTGAGTTTCATCAACCAATGTAATCTTTGCATCTTTATCAATGTCATTAATTTTCCTCCCCTGTTTGGAATGCCTTCCAATCCTCCCAATCACCCAAACACTTCCTCAGAAGGAAAATCACTCTTGCAGATCTACCAACGCTTGTTTGATGTGTTAGTCCCGTTGTAGTTGTATATTTAAGATGATTCAAGTTTTAAATTTATATTTTGCCGACTACAACCAAAAATAACACCTTAAACCAGTGACCCAGGTCGTAGTATTTTCTGGTAAGATTAGGGTGTCGAACACTTAAAGCGAGGTTAAATCTATCAATTTAACTAATATCTTGGTTATCTAATCTATGTTAATTCTATTCTATTCTAACCTATGTTAAACCTATGTCAGTCTAAATCCTAATTCTAACGGGAAAAGGAGGTTTTCAGCCTGAGAGACTGGCATGGTTTGGTTGGTGACTACAATCAATTCAAGGCACTTTTACCCACGCAAGCTAATTAACAAAAGATGAAAGAGTGGTCAAACCTTATATAAGAAAATTGTATTAACCATTATTAATCCGATTAGAATGTTGGTTTGTTTATTAAGTGTAATGATTTCTTCTCTCGAGGTGGCATATCATTCTTAGACTTAGGCGTTACATCATCCTAAGACCTAGACACATTAATTCTGTCACAATTAAAGCATCCGCATAAAGCATCCTATTTGCTGATTATAATCTATCTTAAGGATTAAAGTAATGGTGATCTTGTTAAACCCTAGCTCATAGAGACTTTACCCACTTACCGCTTAATGGCAATTTATACACTAGTAGTCCACTTGTCCAACTATCCAATGGAATCAGAACGTTACTTGTTGAATTATCTAGGTCACCTGCTAGTCAACACGATCAATAAACCATTGGCAATATCTAATTAACTAGTTAAGCCCGAAGCGTATCCTAGACACAGACTTAGAAGGACAATATTTGTGTAACTATAATTCTAGATGTATAAATTACTATATGGAGAGCTATCCCAGACTCTAGATCTGCTTGGTCCGCTTCACTAGATCAAGTTGAATGATAGGTCGCATACAAAAGCGCATAAACAAGTATAAATTGATAAACATAAACAAGCACTCAACGATAAATCAAGAAATCGAGATAAACAAATACCAACATTAAATCTTCCAAAATAATGCTTAATAACCCGAAGGTAATTACCTCAAAAGTCATAAAAATACAAGCTCAATTATTTTTACCAATTTAAACTAACCGAGTTAACGAATGTTACCAAAAACTAAATGATTACTAAAGTATTGAATTAACACGATGTCTTCTAGGAATTGAATATGTTTGCTCGACCTCTTCTTTGCTGCTTTTTCTCCTTAGAAAATTGACTTTTTGTGGTCTAGTATCGAGAATATGAATTAGCACACTTAAACTTCTTTTTTTTGAGTTTTGGTATTTAATAGGGTCTGGAAGTTCGGGTATTGGATACGGCGTATCCAAGAGGTTAGATACGGCGATATTGAGATTTCTTGGAGTAGGACCACGTTTATGATATCTGCCAGAATATAATATTGATTCCATATCTTAGAATACGGCGTATGAGTCCACTGATACGGCTTATTGACTTAATTCCTCTACGGTCCTTTGGTGAGTGCGCAAGCACGGATAACTAAAAGCCGTATCTTCCTTGATGGATACGGCGTATTGGTCTTCAGAATAGTAATCTTCAAAATATCTTCATTTAAGCTCCAGAATGCGCACCTTTTGCTATCTTTCACCTCTATAATTACTGCAGTTCTCATATGTAAACAATTAAGTAATAATTCTTTGCAATAACTATACAAAATGGGTTAATATCGTGGGATAAATGATGCTATAAAATAGACGTTATTTGATGTCATCAAATATCCCCCCACTTGAATCTACTGTCCGTCAAGATCACCTTTAGAATTTATAAAAATGTATCCCTAAGGATATTTTCCGTTAAAGCATTTATTTGATCTATTACAAGTACAAAACCAAACACCTCACGAAATAGGAAGATGAAAACACTCAAATCACTCAACTAATCTATGTGGTAACAATAACTAGATTCGCATTCAATTGCTCGAGGATCATGACGAAAGTATTCATCACTAAAGCTTGGCAAGGATACACATCTCCACCACTGAACTCAGGCGTAACAAGTTTAAAAAGGTAATAAAAGGGTTTTTGTATGGAAAGACGTAGGTTTTGATCATTCTACAATCTTCAAACTAGAAGTACCGACTAAGCACCAACCTGCAGCTGAAGCCACACATACCCCCCCAGAATGCCAGGATAGACATGCGTTTTCAAATCACATCCCCTTCAAATTTACTAACTAGGATGACGAATGATATATGGGTAGGAATACCTTCTAACTTCATCAACCAAAAGCTCATAAACCAACGAGGCAGCTAAGACATGCATACATGGCCGTAATGACGGAATAGACATGCACGCTCGAACAAGTCCTCATTCGCGTAAAACCAGCGGCTAATCATCAGGTGAGAGGGAAGTAAATTGTTGTTAAATAAAAATCAAGAAACAAATAGATTTAAACTTAAGATGCAAGTTGCTAGACACTTATTTCGCCGACCGTTACCAAAGATAAGACACAACAATTGTATAAGTCTTGATCATAAAGATCAAAAACACAACCTAAGTTGCGTCCCATAACGTCAACTTCCCAATCTTCCTAAAACTTTACATACTCTACAAGGCAAGTGGCGATATCTTCCACTTGTACAATAAAACTTACATTATTGATTTTTAGACGTATCAACAAATAATCGATCCTTCGTGTAATTCCTTTCGGTGTAATTCCTTCGGTAATTAGAAATGAATTTCTGTTTCTTCAAACTTTCTTTCTCTTTTTGTATTTGTCTCATTTTTTTATGCTAAACTAAACTATCAAATCTCGTGTAGTTTTACACCATCTTCACGATCTAAATAATTCCGATAATTTCTTTTGATAGTTCCTGCGTCTTTCGATTCACCAATAATTAATAGTTGATGGTAGTAAAATCAAATGAGCTTTGCCTACTAATATACATTCCCATTTGCAATGTGCAAATTTCCAACCACACTAAAGATAGAAAATGACACAAGACTTTGGGAAATACAATCTTTACACTTTAAGTAACTAGCAACTGTAAATTAAACTTAATCTAACAGGGTAGGTTAAGGTGTAAAGGTGTAACGAAACAAATTGTTGGTGTAATTCCTAAAGGATGGTCAGGTTGTATCTAGTGTGATCATCACTCTAAAATGATAAGTGGGAAATGGGGGATTTAAACGGGAGTTTAACTAACCGTGTAGTTAGTTAAGAACAACATGTAAAGGTCATTTTAGGTGTAATCCAAATTACCCAATTTAAACAAGTACTCCATCTAAATCCATAGTACTCATCACTATGGTCTACGGAATAGATATACAAGCCAAGTTTAAAAGTCTACTACATTCACGCCACCCGCCCCCCCAACCGCACACTCATATTTTGTGGAATTTGGGTAAACATTTGGAAACGGAAAGGTTAAATCCTCACAATATCTAACAAGGGTTATTGTGTGCGGGATTAGGTATCACGTAATTTCACAAAAATGCATAAAATTTATTGAATTTGAGCAGAATTATTAGCTTTTATTTGAAGAAATAGACAAGTAAACTTTAATTCCATCCAACCCACTTGAATTATAGAACTCCACGTTATGATTAAAACAATAAAAACATTAATTAAAAAGAATTAAGGATATAAAACTCCTTGATGTTTGAGCTTCAGTAGATTCTCCATGTGTTTGCTTTTTTTGAGCAAGATGTTTGCATGAAAAAGCGTCTGAAACCAGCACACGAACAGCACTCACATAGAATTTCCAGAAAATATACATACCACCAACTCGTCTATTATTTTCTTTCATGAGGACCTAAAACAATAATAGAAAAAAACAATGTGGCAATTCCTATCTGGTACCCTACACGTAAATTTAAACTAAACTAAACAAACTAATTACAAGTCAGACTGTGGATACGGCGTATCAAATGAATGAATACGGCGTATTTACAGAACTGACAATAATGTTTTTAAAGTGCAATAAAAATAAAGATTGATAACGTCCAGACAATCAATACGCCATATGGTAATGAGCGGAATAACGCCGTATTGATGTCTTGGTAAGACAAACTCGATAACAAAATAAATAATAATCCCGGGTTGTCACCCGTGAAGAACTTTTGGTTCTACAGCGAAGTCCTTTAAATTAGAAATTTTCTTCAGCTTCCTCTTTATTCCATCACATAGCACGCTAATGTTCCCCCGCAAGTGATCCATTCTTCCATCTTTCGCATCTCGAATGTAATTGGTGTCCTCGAATTTAAAGCTCCCTTTGTAGAACCCCCATAAGCTTTTGATATGCATTGCGAGAGTCCATTCTTCATAATCTTTCCTCACTTAACCCATCAGTTAATGGTGGGATCTTTGTTACAATGCACCGTTGGTGGTGGTTTTAACCTTGGATGTGATCGCACCATTTGGTAAGTTACTTCATCATCACCATTGTAAAGGGTAATAATCCTTTGAACCGATTTGTTTTAAAAAAATTCCAACTTCTCTTAAGAATGGTTCGGCAAAAATAACATCGCCCATTTCATCATCACGATAAGCATCCATATCCTCCAAAACTGCAAAATCAGTCATACAACAAAGTTCCGAAAACAAAGATAGCGACGATTCATTAAGGCTTTCCTAACAACAATAGCCCCTTGTACACCATCTTATTTTTTATTATTGAATTATGAAATTTTCTTGACATCATGTTGACATACAATAATGGGAAAAAGTTAGCGTGAGTAAATTCAAATCCTATCATGCATGAAAACTTTAAGTTGTGAGCGTAATCTATATGGATCTTCTTATCATCGTCACAATAACTAGGGTAATCATCAATTCCAATATCAAAATCCTTCATTCCTTAGTGTTCTAAATCTCCTTAATTACCTCACAGTCCCAATGGTGGGCATCAAATCATCCTCCTAGATTTCTCTTAAGCTCGATGTTCATTTAGATTCATTTAATTCAATGTAATCCTTCACAAGAAAAGGTCTAATGATCAAATTAACACAAAGCTCTCCTATAAGCCTAGCTTCTAAATCAAGTTCTATTCTTTCTCTCAAACTTATCATGTAGACCCTCTTAAATGTAAACTACTAGGCAATGTTTAACACTTTTGAAAATAATATTTTCTTCCCCAACTCTTAAAGTAATCTTCCTTTTGTAAACATCAATCTTAGCACGGGCGGTAGACAAAATGGTCTTCCGAGGATCAAGGGCACTTTGATATCCTCGGGCATATCAAGAATTATAAAGTCTACTGGGAAAGTAAATTTACCAATTCCTACTAGTACGATTTTCAGCTATTCAATTTTGGATATTTCACAGTCTATCTGCCAATATCCACTGTCACCTAGTGTGATTAATTCACCTAATCCTAAGTTAAGGATAGGTTCGAGAGAGGCATAAACACTAACGCTAGCACCTAAACAACAGAGGGCATTATCAAAATCAGCATTATTAATAAAGCAAGGTAAAGTGAAACTTCCTGTGTCTTTCCCTTTTGGGGTATGGCGTTGTGATATGTGAAGCTCCATAAGCTTCCATGAATTTTGGTCCATAGTTCCCCTCTTCTTCTTCACAGTAATGATTATCTAAACGACTTGTAAAAGGAACCGTCATTTGTCTTGACTTGTACAATAGTGTACTGTTCTGTCCAGTAGATACCTGCGCGGGGTGGGATGATCCATCGGCGTATCGAGTGCGAATCAGCTTCAATAGTGGTAGAAATCGACTTGACTTGATCTCTCAGGTTTGTTTCAGTTAAGATTGGTAGGCTTCCAAATCCTCTTTCCTGTAGTACCTTGCTCATTTGCCCGATTTGAATTTCTAAAGTTTTAATTAATGCTCCTTGGTTCCTTATGGCAGCATCTGTCATAGCTCGGATTTCTTTAATCAAATTGGAATTTTTCTTCGTATTGTTTGCTGATTCACTCATGAATCTGCTCATTGTAAAACTTCCAATAGATTGGCTTTCGTTCTGTATATCAGGGATTGCGTGTTTCCTTTGATAGTACCCTGGAGTTGTTGCTCTATATCTCCCTCCTTGAAAAGGTCCACCAAATTGCGTGTAGTAAGCTTCTTCTAGGGTTTTCCCTTCTTCTTTTAGTGGGCAAACTTTGGTGTAATGGGATCCTTTGAATTGTTCGCATCCAAATTGAGCAGCATAAACTTTTTCATTTACCTTCTTGATTTCCCTTCCTAGATTGTTCAGTTGTGCTTGTATAGCAGCCAGTCCGTCAGAAGTCTTAGTACTTCTTCCTCTTGATGTTCCATTATGCCATTTTTGAGAGTATTCTGCCATTTCTTGGATGGCCGTTTTAGCATCGGCAGTAGTCATGGTTGGAATGGCTCCTCTTGAGTCAAAAATCTATCGTGTTGGAATATCCAACCCATTGTAGAATAAAATTACCTCCTGCATCTCTGTCAAATAGTATTGAGGACACTTCATCAAGAGTTCTTTAAAGTGCTCCCATGCTTAAAAAAGGTTTCATCTGACTCTTGCTAAAAGTTGTTTATTTTCTCTATTTTCTTCGCAGTTTGACCAGGTGGACAATATTTGTTCAAAAACTAGTTTTAAAGATCCTTCCCCAAGTTTTGAATCGAATCAGTTTGGTTTGTTTCATTCTTATAGCCAACGACTTTGCGGTCCATTTTAAAAAAGGATATAGGGAAGACCAGGAGCATTGGTATGATCCATGAGTAATGTTAGGAACAGGAATAATCAACTATTGAGAACTTTCTCAATGTGTTCATTTGCATCCACATTATCCGAGACCGCTAAATTAATTTCTCAAAGTCCTAAGAATTTGCCTATCATTCAAAACTATCTTTTTCCTCAATCTTAGGCCTAGCAACTCCTGATCCATAGTCAGTTCGGGTCTTGCTCATGTATTTCTCCATTGTTTCTGCCATTGCTTCTGCTTCTTCTTCCTTCGAGTATTCTTGGTCAGAAAGTAGATTGAAATTAAGCGATCTCAATTCATCAAGACTTAAAGTCTTGAAGTGTCTCCTTGATGATCGAAATTCTCGTTCAGGTTCTTTGTAAAGGTTAAATAGTTCGTTTTCGTATAAACTCCTTGTCATGCACTACCTGAAACAAGGGATAAACAATCAGTAGGATTTTTTCCGAAGAAAGGTAATAATTTGGCACAAAAATCAATGTTTCAGCTTCTATTCCAGACGATTGATACGTCGTATCCAATGGAAGTGGATACGCCGTATTAATCTGTTGGGATGAATATGATGTATTGGACAGAAAACTAGATACGCCATATCCGATGGAAGTGGATACGCCGATATCTGATGAAGTGGATACGTTCGTATTCACTTCGACAAGAACATTGGTACAAACAATTAAAATACGCAAACAATTAAACAACACAAATTATACAAGGCAACCAATTAAAGACAAATGTACAAATTTATAGAATAAACAAAATATACATCTAATCAAAATAACAACTAATCCTATTGGTTAGAATCTAATTCTAATTTAAAAAACCCAAAATATCAAAAAAAAAATTAATAATTTAATTTCACTCCCCGGCAACGACGCCAAAAAATTAATGTGTCTGTCCGTTGTATTGGAATATTTAAGATGATCAATTTTTAAATATTATATTTGCTTGACAAACAAAAAACAACACTTTAACGGAGCAGTGATCCGGTCGTAGTAGTTTCATGTAAGTGGAGGTGTCCGAACACTTGAAGCAAGGTTAAATCTATCAATTTTAATGAATAAATTGGTATCCGAATCTATGTTAATTCTATTCTATTCTAAACCTATGTTTAAACTACGTTAGTCTAAATCCTAATTCTAACGATAAAGGGGGTTTCAGCCTAAGAGACTGCACGGTTTGGTTTGGACTACAACCAATTCAGGCACTTTTACCCACGCAAGCTAATTAACAAAAGATGAAATAGCAGTCGAACCTTATATAAGAAAATTGTATTAACCATTATTAATTTGATGAGAATGTTGGTTTGTTTATTAAGTGCAATGATTTCTTCTCTCGATGTGGCATATTATTCTTAGACTTAGGCGTTACATCATCCTAAAACCTAGACACATTAATCTCTGTCGAAAACAATTAAAGATCCGCAAAAGCATCCTATTTTGCTGATTAAATCTATCTTAGGGTTAAAGCAATGGTGATCATTGTTAAAACCCACTCATAGAACTATTAACATACCCACTTACCGCTTAATGGCATTTTATACACTAGTAGTCCACTTTCCAACAATCAATGGAATTAGAACGTTACTTGTTTATTTATCGTAGGAGTCACCTGCTAGTCACACGATCACTAAACCATTGACAATATCCAATTACCCTAGTTAAGCCGAAGCGTATCTTAGACACAGACTTAGAAGACAATATTTGGAATTCTAGATGTATAAATTCTATATGGATGAGCCTAATCTCAGACTCTAGAGTCTGCTTGGATCCGCTTCAACTAAAAATAGAGCCAGTTAGAATGATAGTCGCATACAAAAGCGCGTAAATAAGTATAAATTGATAAAAACATAAACAGCACAAACAATAAAGTTACAGAATTAAGATAAATAGAATACCAACAATTCAAATCTCTCATAGATAATGGCTAATACCCAAATTGGTATTAAGCCTTCAAAACGTCATAATAAATCAAGACACTTTATTTAGCCAATGTAAACTAACCGATTTAACAAATACAAAAACTGAACGATTACTAAAGTATATGGAATTACACGTTGTCTTCTATGGAATTGAATACGTTGCTCGACCTCTTCTGCTCTTTTTCTCCTTTGAAAATCGACTTTTGTGGTTTAGGTATCGAGAATATGATTTAGCACACTTAAAACTCGTTTTTGAGTTTTGTATTTATAGGGTCTGGAAGTCGGTTGGATACGGCGTATCCAAGAGTTGGATACGGCGTATTGGGGATTTCTTGGAGTAGGGACCACGCTTGATATCTTCCAGAATATTATATTGATTCCATATCTTGAATACGGCGTATTGAGTCCTCTGGATACGGCGTATTGATCTTTATTCCTCTATGGTCTTTGGTGAGTGCAGGCACGGATACGCCGTATCTTCCTTGATGGATACGGCGTATTGGTCTTCAGAATAGTAATCTTCAAAATATCTTCATTTAAGCTCCAGAATCGTGGTCTTTTCTATCTTTCACTAATTACTCCAGAAAAAACTGCAATTCCTCAATAAAACAATTAATGAAAACAATTCTTTGCAATAACTATATGAAATGGGTTAATATCGTGGGATAAATGATGCTATAAAATAGACGTTATTTGATGTCATCATGTATAATCTTTTGAGCTTGTGAGTTCTTAACCCTCCTTTCTTTTCTAACTTCTTGACTCTTAGTTTCAAACTTGTAATCTCCTGAGCTTGAGCAGTCTTAGTGTTCTCCAGGTCAAGCACTCTTTGTTGCAATTTGGTACAAAATTCCATCAATTCATTGAGTTTCAGTTTATCCTCATCACTTCGAGGTGTGTTAACTCCTGCGAGTAGTGAATCATTGGATGTTTTAGACACATTCTCAAAGCTAGTTTAAGCAATTATGTCCCCCATGGTGTCTTGGCGCCTGGGACCACCACCTGAAGTAGTTCTTTGGGGATTAGGTTCATTAAGTGTTGCCTTAGATCAGGTCTTATTGATGTTACCACTGTCCTGCTCTGCTTCTAAGCTAGAAGTAGTAGTGGCAGCCCTTACCAAACCGTCATCCATCTCCTCATTGACAGCCCCATCTGCTACATATTCAGTAGAACCACTAGGCTAAGGTACCTCGGTGTTCTTTCTCTTAGGCTTCTTAGGTTTTTTAGTATTTTTGAGGTTGAGAGGTTGATGGTTGAGTAATGGTGGGTGTGTGTTAGGGATCAGTGGGCATTGCTGAACCTTCACCCTGTTCTTGTTGAGCTTGTACCATCATGTAGGAATAAATGTGTTACTCCCTACCAGAAATTCCTACCCAACCCTTCCTCATATTACTAAGATCTTAGTGTTAGAGGGTGCAATATTAAATTCCTCTTGTTATTTTGTGCATCCCCTTTTCAGTTGCGTATCAAAAAGAACTTGTATAAATCTTGGATACATCAAAAAATTTCCCGCATTATCCAAGTTCTTCACCATACTTTCAAAAATAAGCTTTAAGAAATTAAACTTCTGACTTGTTGCCAAGCAGATAATAGCAGATGCTATATTGCTACTTACATCCATTCCATGCAGTTGTTTTTGGACTTAAGCATTGTAAAACAGTATGAATAAGGAATTTCCATTGTGGTGAAAAGAATGCCTTAAAGAAAGTGAGCTTCTGAGAAAGTTTTTCATACCCCATCAGTGTAAGCTGTTCAAAAATAGTAACATTGGTTAACAAACAACACCTTTCAGCATCTTTCTAATAAGAAGATCTCTTTCTTTACAACGACTCAGTAATGATGATCTTCTTTCCATCCACTAGGGCTTGTAACTGTACTTCCCTATTGACAGTTTTAACCTTAGCAGTAGTCCAGAATTGCTCAATGCAAGAGATATATATAGTAGGGTTAACGGTTAACGCATATTTTATGGTGTGAGCATTCAAAAAATCTACAATTTGCTCAAACCCATCACTTTCAGTAGGTTTTTCCAAAAATGCGACCAAATTAGATATCACGAACTTCTAGGTCGTCATTAAGTTGGTTTTTATAATAAATGATTAAATTGAGTTTAGGTTTATGATTAAGAGTATTGATTGATGAATTTCGTTTAAATGATGAAGAGAAACCCTGATTCGAATATTTATAAAAATAACCCTCAACAGCATTAACGATCACCATTAGTTGTAAGTTATGCCTAGCAGCATTAACTTTCAATAGCAGTAGTATGTTTATCCAAACAGCATTAAACTTTTAACAGCAGATAAGTTTATGCCTTGGCAGCATTAATTCGTATCAACAACAGTAGTAAGGTTATGCCTAGCAGCATTAACTTCAATTCCAGTCTAAACACTCTGTCTGTTTTTAATATTATGCATCTTTCTTTGTTTTTCACTCACCATGATCTCTTAATTCTTATACTGCAACAAATCACTGCTGTCTGTTTTTAAATTTTAGCACGGCTCTCTTTTTGTTTATTCTTACCAATTCTCTCTCTGTGGATTACCCAGCACATAAAGGTAAAAAAATCATCTCTTTTGAGACCCCAGCCATCACTGACTTAGATCTGCCTTGTGCATCAATATAATCAAATCTTTTAAAATTCATTGATGCACTGTTGTGTTTGGAAACATGTTCTGTAACTTTATTCTTTGATTTCTAAACCTAACAAGCTGAGGTATTAACAGCATAAACCTGGTTCCTTTTAAACGAGCAAGTAAATACTGCTTTGGCCTATCGTATTATCAAATGTTACCCCTGAACAGTGATTAATCCTTTAATTAGAGTTACTATTTTTAGTTGATGTTTTGTTGTTAATGGGTCTTCTAACAGTTTGAATGTGCTTTTATAAGAAAACATTTGTCATTGGGTCTTGCACTATTCACCATGTTCTAATTGAGTCCAAGTATTAACTGGTTTAGCGTAGTAAGTGATATTTTGCATGACCTCTATTAATACGCTTTTTAGTGAACCATGTTCCTTTTAGGGAGACTGGGTTAGAGTCATTCTAGAAAAATTTTGGTGATTCACCCTTTGAGTATAGTTCCATACTGGTTTTACCATCTTTTTATTGAATAAATTATCTCTAATGTTTATCAAATCAATAACTGCAGGTGATCAAAACTTCCACATACAAAACAAGCATTACTAACATCACACAAAATAACTCCCAAATCTTTTGAACATCATATTATTCCAGTTCTCTGATATTGAGCCTCATAGGAATGTATGTTTTGCCTATTATGCTCAACTTGATTATGTAGCAGTTTTCCTATCAGTATTTCCTTTAGGTTATAAACAAACTCTATCTTACAAAACTAGACTTAACTCTTTCTTTCAATCTTAGGCTTTGACTCAGCTTCATCCTTACTATCTGATATCCAATCTTCAATAAGTGGGGGACCAAAGTTCTTCCTAACAACCTTAGGTTTATCTGCACTAGCCTTAGCTTCACTAGTCTCAACTACATGCTTCTTAACTGTAGGCTCACTAACTATAGGCTCATTCACAAACTCTTCTAACAAAGAAGACACCTCAATTTTGGAGGCAATAAATTGTCCTGTAAGGGAGGTGGAAATAGTATTATACCAAAACCAGTTTTATAATTATCAACTATCTGACCGTCTAAATAGTTGTTAAGTTTTTAGATGAATTTCCAATTTTTCCTACTGTAAGCCTGAATTTCAACCTTATTTTATTTTGAGACCAGTTCTAACTTCCTTCCTAAGCTCTGTAATGGCTACTTCTCTTAAATGAATCTCACGTTTTAAGACCTTGATATCTTCCTCTTATAAACTAGAAGTCTTGCTTCTACAACATACTTAAACCTGTTTTTATAAGCAATAGCATTAACTTAGATGTCCCTTAAGTCTTTTTTTAACAGTTGTTCATTTTTTTGTTTGTTCTTTAATAATTTTAACATTTTCCAAATAAGATTATGAACAGTTTATGAATCATAGATACCGACAGAGTTTAGAACTTTGTAGAAGAGTAAGCCATGAGTGCAAAGTTAGTTGGACCTTCTTCTGCTTGATCACTCTAATCATAACCAGAACCATCACAAGACACCAAAGCATTAGAAGTAGTTGTCTCCACTGGCACAACCCTTCTTGTGTTCTCCTTATTCCTGTTTTCTTGGTCCTCCTTGAGCCCTTAGGCACTACCTTACAAGTGTTCCCCTTTTGTGATAAGTTGTAACACTCCACCGTAGACTTATCAAACCTAATGGACTCAGTACCATTTCATAAGAAAAGCTTTCTTTCTGTGTTCTTGCAAGAATCTCCTTCCTTTATGTTAGCAAAGCCATCTTCACATTAAATCCATCTCTTCTAAAATCATCCAGATTAATTTTGTTGCAAATCCCTCATTGTCAAGTTTGTGACTGTTGATGTGATCGTGCAAGAAATGCACAGATGACAGCAACACTCAAGTTGTCAATTTGTTGAGTTAACAGCAGTAGCTTAAAGTGCAAGCAGTTGTAGCAACCATGAGCAGTATTAATCTCCATTTGTATTGATGGTGCTGTTTAAGGATACAAAGTCTACGTTTTGTGTATTTTTCTTAAGCTTGATGTCCCTTTTAAACCTCTGGTCATAATTCTTCAGGTTTTTGTAAGCTCAAGACTAGGCATAATGGTATCTACTTAGGCTTGTCCTACACAATGGTGATGTGTGTTCCATTCTGGTGACTAGACTTCTTAAGAACTTTGATTCACATCTTCTTGTGAGAATACTTTTCACCATGAATCGTCAGACTAACTGACTGATAACCTTTGAAGCCTACGAAACAAAGGTTTTGATCTAACACCTCTAAGCTAGATGCAGTAAAAATTTCATACTGCTGCTTTAGAATATTCCTCTGGGTCTTTTTAGTAGCAGCATTCCCTCTAATTTCTTTTGTTGATACAGTCCCATGGTACCCTACATTTTCACTAGCCGATACCATTGCAGAGGGTACCATGTGAGCCGGTTCTACAAAAGGCACTTTCGTGCTTTCTTGACCCATTTTCCCGTGTTTATTTTGCAAGTCGAAGCTTTATCCTCTGTGAATCCAAGACCCTTTTTATCTTTTTTTAATCTTTGATTTTCAATCATTTCTTGCAAAAAGTAACTACTATTTTCAAATTTAGCAAGTTTTGATGAAAGAGAATCAATTTTTGAATGTAGGTTGATACACGATTTACATTCTTCACTAATCGCCTTATTTTTCTCTAGTTGATCTATCCTTTCTTTAAGTTCACAAATCACATTGTCTAGAATCTCATTTTTAGTCTTTAGGTGTTTGTTTTTGTTAATTATTCTAAGTGTTGATCCCACTTGAATAGATGTTGAATTCCTTAGCTTGTGTAAGGTTTAGTTATGCTAGATAAATCCAACACAACTATGATAGAAACTTTGTAAAATATATCAAAGATTATGCGGAATCTAATCTTTGATCAATAAGAAGAATATGCAATAGAACAGTAATTCTAATGAACACACAGATTAACAAACAAAGCTTCAATATATTAATACGAATACTCTAACTAGTATTAGGGTTACAAAACCTTGAAGCTATAACGATATCAAAACAAAAGATTTCTAAATATCAAACTCTATGCCCTAGGACCTCCTTTTATACACCAAGGAGTCCTAGTCGATTTACAATATATTCCTAAGACTTAGAATATTCTCTATGATCTATTCAATAAATAACTAATTCTTATCACGTAAGTAATCTTGTTTTCCAAACAATCTTTATCCTTTATTCTATCTTTATCCTTTCTCTGACAGTAGAAACTCTTTCAGCAGTCTTAATCTTTCAGCAGTTGTAACATTGTACCAACAACATTAACTCTGAATACCAGCAGTAGTAACTTATACACCAGCAGCATTAACTGTGTACAAGCAGCATTAACTACTTAAAATATTTTCTTCAATCTTCACCAGCAGTACTAACTTTACTCTAGCAGTACTAACATATTCTAGCAGTATTAACTAAGTTACACTAGCAGTACTAACTACTTAGCATATTTTTCATTATCTTTGTGCTAGCAGTAGTAACACAAACCTGAGCAGTAGTAACTCTATGAAGACTTTTAATCCCAACAATCCTCCCCTAAACTTGATATTCTTTTTTCAAAATCATCAAGTTTCATTCAAAGCTTCATAATCACCAGAAGGATGCTTCCAAACACTTCATAGATTCTTGAGTTATTTTGTGACGAGCTTAAGAAGCTGATAACATATTTCATTCCAATGATCAGCTTGCAGCTTCTTATTTAGCATATCTGTGATTGTAGGTGCTGTAAAAGGATATCTCTTTTCTACCAACATATGAATGTGCACATTTTGCTTCCTCAATGAATGTACTCTACATGAATCATATAGCTTCCAATCCAATACTCTGTAGTCTGATTGATTTTTCCATACATTATCCTCTACATTTGGTTCAAACATTGTCTTTAAATCTCCATATAAAACTAAATCCAAGTCCTCCACTGGTCTTGTTGATCCATACTTAGCATTTACCAACTTGTACAAAGTTTCCAAGTCTTCTCTGTCAAAACTTTTAAGCATACGACTGAACACTAAGTACATCTTTGAACTTCCATCAGCCCAAATTATCTGGTAATAGCTTTTCTTCCCCTCTTCATGAACCTTCCAGTCAACAATTCTTGGAGACTTAACAGCCAAAGGAATATCATCAAGTGCAACCTCTTTTTCATCTGGCATGACTTCCATTAGACTTTTAAGCTCTATTGTTTCTTTGTCATCATCCACCTTCTGCTTCTTTGCATTCTATTGTTCTAACTCATCTCCTGTTCTCTTAGAACTTCCTTCTGCTCTTGTCTCACTGCCTTATGCTCTTACTTCACTGCCTTCCACCAATTCTGTATCCATATCTACAAATATGTTTACCCTATTCATAGCTTTGTCAAATAACTTCTGAATATCATCAAAGCTTTTGTTCTTCAATTGATTGTGCTTGTATCCAACCATGTTTTTCAGATAAGTAGACATTGTTTTTCTCTTTTGATCTTTAGTTGGTGGTATGTTCCTCTTTTCTTGAGCTCTCATTGCTGCAAAGTATTTCTTTCTTGATTCTAAGAGTTGTACAAACAACTTGGACTTCTCTTCAATACTCAACTTTTCTTGTTCTTCTGCTTTCATTTGTTGAGCCATTTGATAATCAACATCTATCATTGCTTGCACATTATCCCATGAAACAATGTTAGCTTCTTCTTCTGTTTGTCTTACAAGCCTATCTTCTTCCTCTAATTCAGCTTGCAATTGAGCTTAAAGTCTTTGAGCAACCTCCTTATCACGCCTAATTTGATCTTTTCTCTTTGTTGGTTTCTCAGGATCTTCCATGATAGCTTTACCTTTATCTTTTGATGGTAATTGTTGAGGTCTTGTTCTTGTTGTAGATTCACTTTGCTCTCCTATCACAACCCCTTTGACTTTGGGTTTTGCACTTTTGATCTCTATTAAAGTCTGAGCAAGAGTCAAATCATTAGAAATTGTAGTTTTAGTTGGACTGGCAGTACTAATCTCAACACCAGCAGTAGTAACTACTTCACTAGCAGTAGTAACTGGATCAGCAGTACTAACTTCCTTTTCAGCCACATTAATTTCTTTTTCAGCCATATCCTGTCCTGCAAACACTTCTTCATCATCAAGAACACCTGTATCAAACATTAGATCATCACCATACCTCCCCTGAGTTTCATCAACCAATGTAATCTCTGCATCTTTATCAATGCTATTAATTTTCCTCCCCTGTTTGGATGCATCCTCTTGATCACCCAAACTGGCTTCATCATAGGAAATCACTCTTGCAGATCTACCAACCTTGTATAATCTTTTGAGCTTGTGAGTTCTTAACCATCCTTTCTTCTCTAACTTCTTGACTCTCAGTTTCAAACTTGTAATCTCCTGAGCTTGAGCAGTCTTTGTGTTCTCCAGGTCAAGCACTCTTTGTTGCAATTTGGTACAAAATTCCATCAATTCTTTAAGTTTCATACTATCCTTACCACTTCAAAGTGTGTTACCTCTTACGAGCAGTGGATCATTGGAAAGTTTAGGTACATTATCAGACCTAGTCTGAGCAATTGTATCCCCTATGGTTTCTTGGCACCTAGGACCACTACCTGAACTAGTTCCTAGGGAACTTGGTTCATTAAGTGTTGCCTTGGATCAGGTCTTATTGATGTTACCCCTATCCTGCTCTCTGCATCTAAGCTAGTAGCAGTAGTGGCAGTCCTCACCAAACTGTCATCCATCTCCTCATTGACAGCCTCATCTGCTACATTGGTTATAGGACCACTAGGCTGAGGTACCTCAGTGTCCTTTCTCTTTGACCTTCTTGATCTTTGTTTCTTTTGAGGTTGAGATGTTGATGGTTAAATAATGGTTGGTGTGTGATGGGGTGCAGTAGGCATTGTTGAACCTTCACCCTGTTCTTGTTGAGCTTGTACCATCATTGTAGGAAATGAAGGTGTGTCTCTTCCACAAAAACCTTTTCCAACCCTTTTCATATTTCCAAAAATTTTCTTAGTGTGAGAGGGTGCAATGTAAATTCTCTTGTGAGTAGGCATCCCTTCAAATTGTTGATTCACAAACACTTGTACAAACCTTGGATATATCAAGAATTTACCAGAAACATTCTCCAAGTTCTTCATCATACTTTCAAATATGTACTTTGAAAAGTTGAAGTTCTAGTTTGTAGCTAAATAGATAATTGCAGATGCCATAGTGCTACTAAACTCATTCCATGTAGTAGTCTTAGCACTTAGACATTGTAAAATCGTGTGAATAAGGAATTTCCATTGTTGGGAAAATAATGCCTTATAGAAAGTAAGCTTCTTAGAAAGTTTTTTATACCCTATCAGTGCAAGTTGTTCAAAAATAGTAGCATTGGGTAGACAATCAACACCTTCAGCATCTTCTAGTTAAAGATCTCTTCTCACAATTGACTCAGTGATGATAATCTTCTTTCCATCCACTAGGGCTTGTAATTGTACTTCCCCATTGACAGTTTTCGCCTTGATAGTAGTCCATAATTGCTCAATGCAAGAGATATGCATAGTGGGGTTAACGGTTAACACTAAAGATTTTGGTATGCAAGAAATTGTACCCATAATCAAGTAATTAATTCTGAATCCAAAGCACTTATCCACAGCAACTTGAAGCAACCACATATTCAGCTTCTGTTATGGAGTCTGCAACCACAGTCTGTTTCTTGCATTGCTATGATATTAATCTACTTCCAAGGAATTGACAACCTCTTGTTGTAGACTTCCTATCCAAGCTTACTCTAGCATAATCACTATCAGTGTATGCTACCAAATCAAAAGAAGAATATTTTGGATACCAAAGGCCCAATTTAGGTTGACCTTTTAAGTACATAAAGATCCTTTTTTACAGCTTGAAGAATGTGAATCTTTGGTTGACTTTGGTATCTTGCACATGCACACACTGCAAACATAATATCAGGTCTTGAAGAAGTAAGATACATTAATGAACCAATCATTGATCTATATAAATGAACATCCACTTCTTCACCATCTTCATCCTTGAGCAAAAGCTTTTGAGTTTCCATATGTGTGCTTGCTGTCTTGACATTAGTAAAACAAAATTTCTTCAAAATCTCAGTCACATACTTATCTTGACTGATAAAAATTCCATCTACCCTCCTTCTACTTTACTTGCAGTTCATATAGAAGAAGTGAGTGGTTTCACCATAGAATCATCTGAAAAACTTCTTATGCCTCATTTCTCAAAACTTAGTTGCATATATGAATTCTTTTGTTGAGCCAAAATTTGATATAATCTTCATACACTTGAACTAACTAAATTTCATCCTTAGTCCCTTTGATAATTAATAGGTCTTGTCATCTTTCCTTCTGATCCCATTGTCCAACAAATATGTTGACCAAGGTTTCTTACCAAAAGCTCTAGGGTTGTGTTAGCCCATATATGTGCTCTTTTCTTGTATTTGTATACCTGTCATGGAAGTCTGGATTATTCCAAAGCTTGGTGGTTGAAATATAGAATTCTCTGTTATTCTTTACATTAGGAAAAGCACTCTTGACTTCCTTATGGTATACCACAAAAAGTCTTTATATGAGGCATCAGGACAAGATTAGCCTAATTGCTTCAATTCTTGACAACAGGGGCAAAGACTTTCAATCATTAGTCAATCCTTCTTATTTTGTGAACCTTGAGCCAACCATCTTTCTTTATTTTTTAACACATTCCTTTTTCATTCTTTTTATTTTGAAGACCCTTTTCTGGACCTATTAGCCGTTTTTCATTAGGTAACTCCACTAAACTCAAAAATTCTGTAACTTGAATTGTAGAAGATCTTCCTGCATTTTGCCTCTATCCAGCTTGGATCTTTCAATGCATGAATTACCTTTTTGGGTTCTTCTTGTGATAAAAAGCAAGCAAACATGCAATTTTGAAACTCTTTATGGTTTGTTCTTTGCTGAACTGAACTAAACAAACCATGTTCTTCCAAATTCTTTATCATTCTTTCTTGTTTGAGGTGCCGATTCAAGTTTCATTAATTGTTTCAAATGACGATCTTTGTGTACTCTTGTTGTTGGAATAGGACTGACAGGCATAAATGCATCCAAATTGTTCATGTCAGCCTCTTGACTCCATTATTTGATCATCCCTTGAAATAGGACAATATCTTCCAAAGCAGGCATATTTGGATCATCTGGAAGTTCAATGCTTGTTTTTCCACCAACAACATTAACTTCATTTGTGCTAGCAGCATTAACATTGTTAGCGATGTTAACATTATCATCCTTCTCTTGATCAATACTTTCACTATCTTTTCTTGGATCTTCATCAACCTTCTTCTCATCATCACTTGAAGGTTTGGATCCTTCATCTTGGAGACTTTACGACTTATGACGAATGGATGGATCAGCAGTCCACAATGGTAGCAGTATGTAATCTTTGCCAGGTACTGTCTCCATTCTAGCTTTACCTGCATCATCACATGCTTTTGTACCTGCATTACCATTAGACTGATTTCCTGCAACAACTAGTTTATAATTCATTGATCTTTGTTAGTGCCATCAATATCAAATAGCCAATTTGGTTCCAACTTCTGAAATATTAGGTGTATTCTCACTCTACTGGGACATGGAGGTTCTCTTTTACTATCCTAGTTCTCATTATGAATTACTTCTAATGCTTTACTGTTGATTGAGTACCAACCAAAGGATAACCATAGTCTCGTAATCCTTTTCATCTGCCATTGCATTAAACTTGCTAAGTGAACTATGGTAATTAGAATTATAACAGACACCCCATATGGTCTCTTAAAGCATATGAGCTGGTTTTTCTACCAAATGAATAAAGTATTTGGGGTCATTGTTATGTGGCCTTAGTTATATTACCCTATTTTGCACATAGCATGCAGTTATTTAATTACTTCAACACCAAATAGTTGTAGGTAACTTGACTTCAACTAGCATTGGTCTAGCAGCTCATTTAGTGTGTCTATTTTTCCTTTTAGTACCTCCATTTTGTTGAGGTGTTCTAGCTCACTAAATTCTCTCTTAATACCTTTTCTCTCAACAAAAACTTATTCATCTCCTATTCTTTAACTCAAATTCTATTGTCAAAACTAATTACCTTGTTCCCTTTTGATCTATTAGATTTTCTCATCTACTTATAAGGACTTAATGTATACCACTGTATCAGCTTTTGTAACTAGAAAGGATTAACAAACTAAAACCTATTGTAATCATTCTGTGACAATAGGCAATCATCTTTTCAAAAGCTTTTTTCAAATGTTGGATGCCAAAACAAAATCCATGTGCACACATATCTAAGGTTGGCTGATTTGACTTACTATTTGGTCTTACATGATGCTTTATGTTGCTTTCCCTTTTGACAAGCAACACAGGTTTGATCATTTTCAAAAAGTTCTGATGGTTAACCTTTCTTGACTAGATTTCCCTTAAACCTGTGACAATTTTCATAGGTTTGATAATTTATGTGTCTAAGCCTCTCTGCCCAAAGTTCAGATTCATAGATGTGGCTATTTTGCCTAAGAGACTACTAGTAAGACTTCCTTTAGGAACAATATTCTTTAAATCAATACTATACATATTGTTCTTTCTAGGAACTTTAAGTAAAACTTAACTTTCATTAGTTAACTTAAAGTTTGGAGACAAAACAATACATTCAGTGTCATTAATAAGATAAATATTCTTTTTGTCACCAAATTTAGGGAGACACTAAAGAGGTTAAACTTTAACTCTCTTATAAAATACACATTCTTAACATCTAAATTACCAATTTTGATTATGCCTTTACCTATGATTTTCCCTCTTTTGGGGTTACCTCCAAATGGCAACTTTATACTATTTCAATCTCTTCATAGGTCTGTAAGTTATGGACATGTTCCTGTCAGTGCCTTGAGATCATAGCAATCACTCCTTGATATGTAAATCCATTTGTGGATTGTGTACATTAGATAAGATATCAGCTATTTTGGGAACCAAGCCTATTAATTGACCTGGTTATGCATTGTGCATCAACATAATCAAACTTTTTCAGGGTGATTGATGCTGGTTGTGTTTAGAAACATGGTTTAAAACTTTAGTCTTTGGTTTCTAAACCCAACAAGTTGAGGCCTTAACTGACATTAACATTATTTCACCTTTAAACAAACATTTTTACTTGTGCTTTTGGTCTGTTGCAGCATTAACTACTAAAACCATTGTATCATTTACGTTTTAACCATCTGATTAATAATTTCCGTTGTTATGTGTTGTATTATTAGGTTGGGGCACTTCTTAAACATTTGATTATGTTATTTTAGAAACATTTGACATTGAACTAGCACCATTCACTGTTGTTTTTGAGTGAGCAGCATTAACTTATCTAGCAGTATTAACTGATACTAAGCCAGACTGCCATTAGTGATATGTCATTCTTGGAAAAATTTTTCTTTTTAGGGCAGAGCAAGGGGTGAGTATTTTGGAAAAAAATTCTGATGTTTCACCTTTTCTAGTATTGTTTTTTAAATAGGTTTTGTATTTTGAACCTGTTTTTGATTCAAATTTTTTAATCTACCTGCAAGTGATCAAAATTCCACCTTACAAAACAATGCTTTAGTCGAAATCTAAAAGCAACGTATTAATCTTTGAGAATCATTTTATTCCAGTTTTGTGATTGCCTTAGAGGAGTATGAGTGTTTTGCCTAAGTTGTTCAACCTGTTTAGCAGTTTTCCTAGCAGTTTTTCCTTAGGTTAACATACTCTATCTTAGCAAAAACTAAGCTTAATGTTTTTCTTTTCAATCTTAGCCAGATGCCAAATCTTATTCCTTATTGTAAGACAACCTAATCCTTAATAATTGGAGCACTATTCTTCTTCCTAACTGCTTTAGGCTTTGCTTTACTAGCCTTAGCTTTACTGTTCTCATCTACAAGCTTAATAACTATAGGCTCACTTGTAAATTCTTCTAAACTAGAGAATGACAGGATCGGTTTTAGAGGCAAATAAATTTTTTAGTTTTACGGAGGTGGAACACATAATGTTACCCTGCAATCCTGTTTTTGTAATTATTAAACTATCTATACAGTCTATTAGTTTAGCTAAAGTTTTAGATGAATTCTCAAAATTTTTCTACTGTTAGCTGAATTTCTTCTTTTATTTTTGAGCCCGTTCCAACTTCCTTCTAAGCTCTGTATTGGCTACTTATCTTTAATTGAATCTTACGTTTTTAAGGACTGAAATTTGCTCTCTTAATTGTATACTAAATAACCTGGGATTTTTGCCTATAAATAGCCATTAAAATGCACAAAAGATTAGATAATGTGTGCTTTTATGTTCCTATTGTGAGGGAAATGGATTGAAATGACAAAAAGAAGCAAAAATGGATCAAAAACCGACAAGAACGGGGGGAAAAAGACAAAGAGTCAAGAGCAAGAGTGAGAAATCAGCCAAAGATCACAGCCGGATCAGCCCGACACAGTCAAAGAAAGAAATAAAGAAGTCAAAGGTCAAAATAAAGTCAAGGGGCTAGTTATGACAAGTTCTCAAAGTTTGAAGGCTTTATTTGGAAGATAGAAGTTTCAAGGACCAAAGTTGCCAAGAGTTGAAAGTGTGTTATAAAGAGAGAAATAGAGCAAAGGAACCACAAGGGGTGAAATTGCAATTTCAGAAACTACTTTATAACTACAAATAGGCGGATACAAAGACAAGGGCCATCTTTGCCATATTCCAAAACTTCTAAATGAAACACGTTATTTCGCAACTCACTAAACCTCCCCAAACTGCATTTCGCGCAAACTTTACACACCCCAAATCTCCAAATTTCCCACCCCCGCTCCTTTTTAAGCCCTCAATGTACATACACCTTCCACCCATCCAATCCAAACGTGTAAAATCCCATTGGCCTAGGACACATATATCAATGATCTACCGGCCACTCATTAGCTATATAATCAAGGCTGAGTTTTAAAGGTATTATTCTAGTAATTTTTCCTCACTTTCATCTCTCTCTATAATAGAGTGTAGGACATCATTTTTCGTTTCATGTGTTGTTTAGTTTTAAAAATTTTTTCTTTGTAATTTAGTTTTTAAGCATTTTAAATCTTACTTAAGCAATTAAGACTTTTAAAGCTTCTTGTAAACTCTTATCCTTTAGCTTGTATCCTTTTAATTAAGTATACAACTCAGTTTTACTGTTACCTATCTCATTTGTTTTTACATGTATAAGTCAAATTTATCAATTAAGCTCTAAAAATATAGCTCGTTTTGAGCTTATTGATTTTAATAAGCTCACATTTCAGGTAAATTTGGTTCTTAGCATCATAATCTCACTCTAATCTTTTGTAATAAATAGTATGATCACTTGGTTCATAATTCTTAAATGGAGTGTTCACAAGGAGGAAAATAAAGCTCAATCTATCGTATTGAGCTTTAAGCTTGGGTTTTAGAGACTTTGGAAGTCATTAGGTTATATAATTTGAGCCACTCAATCTACTAGAGTGGCTCCATTCCTGAGACTCCATAATTTTCAGGTTTCACTCTTTAAGATCACTTTAGCTTAAAGTTGATTTTTTTACCACTTGCTTATTCTCATCATTCTAGCTTTATTTCTTTTGTAAGCATGTGTTTAGTTGGGTAGTAAGCTGTTTTTAGGTTGCATAAAAGTAGTTGAAGAAATCTCCACTTTTCTAAAATTCTTGTCATAGTAGTAGTATAAGATAGTAGAGAAACTAGCTTATCGTCAGAAATAAGCTAGGCTGTTTATAGTTCTTAAGCTAGCTTTATTACAGGTCATTTTTTGTAAGAGTAGATATAGGTTCAGGCTTGTTGTTTTAGTTCTTACTTCATTTTTAAGCTTACTTTTGTTTTGAGAAAATTTCATAAAGGTGTGTTTGGTATTATTGCTATATTGACTCAAAAGTCAAATATAGTTTGTCAATCTGTCTATTTAGTTGGTTAGGTTATATAACAAGTATTCAAGCAAGTTTTAGAAGTTAGTGTTTAGTTTTATAAAAAGTTCGAGTTTACCTGTTTATGTTTGTTGTGTTGTTTTACTATGTCATTGTTTGGGTCTAATTGTTTTTTTTGCTATGTTCTGTTTATTGTTGTTGTGTTTTTTTGTAAAAAAAACTTATTGTCAGCACCAGGGCATATTTCAATCATAAGAGTTTTTAGACTTGAGATTTTAAAGAGCATTTTAGAGTTTAAGGTTGTGTTGTGCTCATTTAGATTCATTTGGTGAGGTATTAGCTCTAAAAGTTTACCTGAATCTTTGTGCATTGCCATTTGCATCAGCAACTTAGTATATCAGCATCACATTTTACATCAGCTCAGGTTTTGTCCATTTAACTCTTTGAAATCTTTTATTTTCATGAAAAACTTGCAAATTCCTTTTACCTAGATAGATTCTAAATAGTTAGGTTAGCTTATTTTCAAAATTTCAGACTTAAAATTCAGTAATAAGCTTGTTAGCTTATTGGAAAAAAGCAAAAAAAAAAAAATTGTTTCCTAAAACCTTGCACTTTTCCATCTTAATTTTCTTTCTAAAGTTGTTAACTCTAGGTTAATATTAGTTTAGAATCCCTTAATACACATCTTAATCTAGAATAAGCCTCTTTTAGTTTTAATTTTCATCAAGTATTAAGCTCAAAATAAGCAAAAATCCAAAAATTTAGTCAAACAAGCACTTTCTGTGACAGCAATCTAATTGCTGATTTTCTAGCTTATTCTTTGGTCAAAAGCTAGAAGTCCTTTTATTAAAGTTGTTAGAAATAAGCTGTTTAACAACTTTGTAGTTTTAAGTTTTTGATAATTCTCACTTTTTAGATAAGCAAAATAAGCCACAATCGCGGGGTCTATTTGGTACTTTTCTTAAAGTTCAGGGGTAGCTGTTTTCACTATATTGTAAAATTCTTCTACTTACCCCGCCTACCCTGTAGTTTACTTTCTTTCACTTTCTACCCTGTCTTTCTTAGTTAAATAAAAAATTTAATATTTTTCTAATTTTTTTCTATTTTTTTGCTAACTATACTTCAAATCTCGGTGTAGTTCCACCATCTTCACGATCATAATAATTCTGGATAATTCCTTCGATAGTTCTTCGTTCTCCGGACTCACCATTAATTGTGATGGTAGTAAAAGCACATGAGTTTTGACTACGATATACATTCCCATTTGCAATGTGCAAATTTGTAACCGCACCAAAGATAGAAAATGACACAAGACTTTGGAAATACAAACTTTACACTTTAAGCAACTAGCAACTGTAAATTAAACTAATCTAACAGGGTATCTTAAGGTGTAAGGGTGTAACGAAACAAATAGTTGGTGTAGTTCCTAAAGGATTGGCTCTACGAGTTGTTCTAGTGGATCTTCACTCTAAAGATGAGAGTGGAAAAGGGTTTAAACTGGAGGTTAACTAACCGATGTAGTTAGTTAATAAGCAACATGGAAAGGCGATTTGGGTGTAATCCTAAAATTTACCAATTTAAACAAGTTACTCCAATTAAATCCATAATACTCATTATTATGGTCTCGAGTGATATACCAAGCCAAGTTCTAAAGTCTACAACATCACCGGCGCACTCATATTTTGTAGAATTTGGGTAAACATTTGGAAACGGAAAGGTTAAATCCTTACAATATCTAACAAGGGTTATTGTGTGCGGGTTATGTATCAAGTAATTTCATAAAAGTATGCTTGAATTTTTTTTTAATTTGAGCATAATTTAAGCATTTTAATATGAAAAATAGGACAAGTAAACATTCTAATTCTATCCCCCACTTGAATTATATAACGTCCTCATTGTATAGATAAAACATTAAATACGAGAATTTAAAAAGAATTAGAATGAGAAACTCCCCTGATATTTTCTCGGTAGATTCTCCAAGTTGCGTTGCCTTTTTTTTGAGCATAGATTGTTTGCTTGAAAAAAGCGTCTGCAATCCTAGCACGAAAGCACACACATAGAATTCCAGAAAATATACTTTCCTCCAACTTTCGTCGATATTTCGTGCATGAGGTCCTGTATAAAATAGTAGAAAAAACATGTGCTTTCCTATCGTGGTACCTACAGTTATTTAACTAAACTTAATACAAACTAATTACATGTCAGACTATGGATAAGGCGTATCAACATGAATGAATACGGCGTATTTATAGAACTGACAATAAATGTTTATAAGTGCAAAAAAATAAAGATTGATAACGTCCAGACAATCATTACGCCATATGGTATGGAAGCGGATACGCCGTATTGATGTCTGGGAAGACAGACTCGATAACAAAATTAAATAATATTCCGGGTTGTCTCCCGGGAAGCACTTTTGTTTACAGCGAAGGTCTCTTACATTAGACTTTTCTTCTGCTTCCCTCTTCTATTCCATCTCATGCACGTAATGTTCCCGTGTGATCCATTTTCCCTCTTCAGCATCTGAATGTTAATTGGGTCCTAGATTTAAAACTCCTTTGTAGAACCCCTTAAGCTTTTGATATGCATGCGAGATTCCATTCTATAATTTCTGTTTATTCTTTATATCTTTACTCACTTACCTTCAGTAATGGTGGAGATTGTTACAATGCGACGTTGGTGTGGTGTTTAAAACCTTGGATGTGATCGCACCATTTGGTAAGTTACTTCATCATCACCATTGTAAAGGGTAATTATTCCTTCGAACCGTTTTGTTTTAATTCCAACTTCTCTTAAGAATGGTTCACCAAAAATAATATCGCCCATTCCATCATCACGATAAGCATACATATCCTTCAAAACTGCAAAATCAGTCATAAAGACAAGTTCCAACAAAGATAGACATTCATGAGGCTCCTACCAACATATATCCCCTTTGTACACCATTTATTTTTTATTATTGTAATGATGAAATTTTCTTGACATCATTGTTGGACATGCAATAATGGGGGAAAAAGTTAGGTGAGTATATTCAAATCCTATCATGCTTGAAAACTTAGTTCGGGAGCGGAATATATTTGGGATCTTCTTATCATCGTCACTATAAATAGGGTAATCATCCAATTCCTATATCAAATCTTCATCCTTAGTTCTATATTCCTTAATTACCTCACATTCCTCAATGGTGGGCATCAATCATTTCTAGATTTCTTCTAAGTCGAATGGTTTAATTTAGATCATTATAATTCAATGTAATCTTCCAAGAAGAGGTCGACTGATCTATTTAACACCAAAGTCTCTCACTATAAGCCTAGCTTCTAAATTCAAGTTCTATTCTTTCTCTCAAACCTTAGCATGTGTAGACCCTCATTAATTAAACTACTAGAAGGTTTATCACTTTGAAAAATCATATTTTCTTCCCCAACTTTAAAGTAATCTTTCTTTTACAAGCATCAATCTTAGCACGGCGCGGTAGACAAAACTGGTGTTCCGACGGATCAAGGGCACTTTGATTTCATCGGGCATTCAAAGAATTATAAAGTTTACTGGAAAGTAAATTTTTTTTTTAAAACCCCTATTTTCTACTAGTATGATTTCAGCTATTCCTTTTGGATATTTCACAGTCCTATCTGCCAATTCCACTGTCAACCTAGTGTGAGCTAATTCGCCTAATCCTAAATTAAGGTAGGTCGAGAGAGGCATAACACTAACGCTAGCTCCTAAGTCAACAAGGGCATTGTCAAAACAAACATCATTAATAAAGCAAGGTAAAGTGTTGGGAACCTTCTGGGTCTTTTTCTTTCGGGGTATGGTGTTATTGATATGTGAAGCTCCATAAGCTTCCGTGAATTTTGGTCCATAGTTCCCCTCTTCTTCTTCACAGTAATGATTATCCAAACGACTTGGAAAAGGAACCGTCGTTTGCCTTGACTTGTACAACAGTGTACTATTCTGTCCAGTGGATACGGCGTATTGGGATGATCCAATACGGCGTATCGAGTGCGAATCAGCTTCAATAGTGGTAGAAATCGACTTGACTTGATCTCTCGGGTTTGTTTCAGTTGAGCTTGGTAGGCTTCCAAATCCTCTTTCCTGTAGTACCTTGCTCATTTGCCCGATTTGAATTTCTAAAGTTTTAATTGATGCTCCTTGGTTCCTTATGGCAGCATCTGTCGTAGCTCGGATTTCTTTAATCAAATTGGAATTTTCTTCGTGTCTCTTTGCTGATTCACTCATGAATTTGCTCAGGGTATCTTCCATAGATTGCCTTCGCTCTTGATACGAAGGATTTGCGTTGTTCCTTTGATAGTACCCTAGAGCTGTTGCTCGATATCCCCCTCCTTGAAAAGGTTTACCAAATTGTGTGTAGTAAGCTTCTTCTAGGGTTTTCCCTTCTTCTTTTTGTGGGCAATCTTTCATGTAATGGGATCACTTGGGAATTGTTCGCATCCAAATCTGAGCAGCATATACTTTTCATTTACCTTCTTGATTTCCCTTTCTCTAGATTTTCAGTTGGCTTGTATAGCATGCAGTCGTCAGGAAGTCTTAGTACTTCTTCCTCTAGATGTTCCATTATGCCATTTTTGAGAGTATTCTGCCATTTCTTGGATGGCCGTTTTAGCATCAGCAGCAGTCATGGTTGGAATGGTCTCCTCTTGACTGAAAAATCTATCGTGTTGGAATAACAACCCATTGTAGTATAATATTACCTCTGGAATCTCTGTCATATTGTATTGAGGACACTTCATCAAGAGTGCTTTTAAAGCGCTCCTATGCTTAAAAAAGGTTTCTATCTGACTCTTGTAAAAGATGTTTATTTCTCTATTTTTCTTCGCAGTTTGACCAGGTGGACAATATTTGTCAAAATACTTAGTTTTAAGGTTTCCCAAGTTTTGATTCGAACCAGTTGGTTTGTTTTTTAGCCAACGACTTGCGGCTCCATTTAAGGATATAGGGAAGACTCAGAGCATTAGTTGATCTATAGTAATGTTAGGAACATGGAATAAGTCAATTATTTTGAGAAACTTTTCTTCAATGTGTTCTATGTTGCATCACTCATTATCCGAACCGCTAAATGTATTTTCTCAAAGCTCCTTAAGAAATTGGCCTTTCAGTTCAAAACTATCTTTTTGCTCAATCTTAGGCCTAGCAACTCCTGATCCATAGTCAGTTCGGGTCTTGCTCATGTATTGCTCCATTATTTCCGTCATTGCTTCTGCTTCTTCTTCCTCCGAGTATTCTTGGTCAGAAAGTAGATTGAAATCAGCCGATCTCAATTCGTCAAGACTTAGAGTCTTGAAGTGTCTCCTTGATGATCAAAATTCTCGTTCAGGTTCTTTGTAAGGTGTAAATAGTTCGTTCGTAGAACTCCTTGTCATGCACTACCTGAAAAAGGATAAACATATCCGTAGGATTTTTCTTGAAGGAAATGTAAAAATTGGCACGAAAATCAATTATTTTCGCTTCGTTCCAGGCGACGATCGATACGCCGTATCTAAATGGAGTGGATAGCCGTTATTAATTGTTGGCGATGAATATGCTGTATTGGACATGAAAACTAGTACGAGTATCGATGGATGGGATTCGCCGTATCTGATGGAAGTGGATACGTCGTATTCAACTGTCGACAAGAACAGTGTATCAAACAATTAAATACGCGAACAATTAAACACACAAATAAACAAGCAAATAATTAAAGACAAATGTACAAAATTTATAGAATAAACAAGAATATACACTAATCTAAATTACACTAATCCTAAGGGTTAGATCTAATCTAATGTTAAAAACCAAAATATCAAAATAAAAATTAAGATTAATTTTCACTCCCGGCACACCCACGCAAAATTAATGTGCTGTCGTTGTATGGATATTTAGATGATTCAAGTTTTAAATTTATATTTTGCTGACTAAACAAAAAATAACACTTTAACGAGCAGTGTACCCGGTCGGTAGTAGTTTCATGGTAAGTGGGGTGTCGAACACTTGAAGCAAGGTTAAATCTATCAATTTAATTAATATATTGGTTATCTAATCTATGTTAATTCTATTCTATTCTAAACCTATGTTAAACCTACGTTAGTCTAAATCCTAATTCTAACGATAAAAGGGGGGTTTCAGCTACTAAAGAGACTGGCCGGTTTGGTTTGTGATACAACCAATTCAAGGCACTTTTACCCACGCCAAGCTAGTTAACAAATAGATGAAATAGCAGTCGAAACCTGATATAAGAAAAATTGTATAACTATTTTTAATTTGATGAGATATGTGGTTTGTTTTTTAAGTGCAATGATTTTCTTCTATCGATGTGGCTTTTTATTCTTTGACTTAGGCGTTAATCATCCTAAAACCTAGATCATTAATACTGTCACACATTAAAGGCAAAAAAAAAACAATCCGCCTAAAGCATCCTCTTTGCTGATTATAATTCTATCTAGGGATTAAAGCAATGGTGATTCATGTTAAACCTGCTCTAGAGACTTTACCCACTTACCGGCTTCATGGCTCAATGTATCACTAGTAGTCCCCTTGTCCAACCTATTCCAATGGGAATTAGAACTTTACTTGTTGAATTATCTAAGGTCACCTGCTTAGTCAAACACGATCAATAAAACCATTCGGCAATTTCCATTTAAACTAGTTAAAGCCCGATGCGTAATCTTAGACACAGTGACTTAGAGGGACAAAATTTGTTGTATTTATGTATAGATTACTATATGGAGAGCTATCCCGGACTCTAGATCTGCTTGGTCCGCTTCACTAGATCCAGTTGAATGATAGGTCGCATACAAAAAGCGCGTAAACAAGAATAAATTGAAAAACATAAACAAGCACTCAACAATAATTAAGAAATTAAGATAAATAAATCCAAACATTCAAATCTCATAATATTGTCTAATACCAAAGGTATTAGCCTATCAAAGTCTTAATAAATATACTAAGAGCAATTATTATGCCAATGTAAACTAACCGAGTAAACGAATGAAACCAAAAACTGGGGGAGCGATTAAAAGTTTATGGAATTACACGTTGTCTTCTAGGGAATTGAATACGTTGCTCGACCTCTTCTGCTCTTTTTCTTCTTTGAAAATCGACTTTTGTGGTTTAGGTATCGAGGAATGATGATTTTAGCACATTAACACTCGTTTTGAGTTTGTATTTATAGGTCTAGAAGTCGTTGGATACGATGTATATCCAGGTTGGATACGGCTATGTGGGATTTTTTGGAGTAGGGGACAAACGTTTGATATCTTCCAGAATATTATATTGATTCCATATCTTGAATACGGCGTATTGAGTCCTCTGGATACGGCGTATTGATCTTTATTCCTCTATGGTCTTTGGTGAGTGCAGGCACGGATACGCCGTATCTTCCTTGATGGATACGGCGTATTGGTCTTCAGAATAGTAATCTTCAAAATATCTTCATTTAAGCTCCAGAATGCGTGCCTTTTGCTATCTTTCACCAATTACTCCATAATTACTGCAATTCTCAAATATAAACAATTAAGTAACAATTCTTTGCAATAACTATACAAAATGGGTTAATATCGTGGGATAAATGATGCTATAAAATAGACGTTATTTGATGTCATCATGTATAATCTTTTGAGCTTGTGAGTTCTTGACCCTCCTTTCTTTTCTAACTTCTTGACTCTTAGTTTCAAACTTGTAATCTCCTGAGCTTGAGCAGTCTTAGTGTTCTCCAGGTCAAGCACTCTTTGTTGCAATTTGGTACAAAATTCCATCAATTCATTGAGTTTCAGTCTATCCTCATCACTTCGAGGTGTGTTAACTCCTGGAGTGTGATATTGGATGTTTAGAACATCTCAAACTAGTTTGAGCAATTATGTCCCCCATGGTGTCTTGGCGCCTGGGACCACCACCTGAAGTGGTTCCCTAGGGATTAGGTTCATTAAGTGTTGCCTTGGATCAGGTCTTATTGATGTTACCACTGTCCTGCTCTGCTTCTAAGCTGAAAGCAGTAGTGGCAGCCCTCACCAAACTGTCATCCATCTCCTCATTGACAGCCTCATCTGCTACATATTCAGTAGAACCACTAGGCTGAGGTACCTTAGTGTTCTTTCTCTTAGGCTTCCTAGGTTTTTGAGTCTTTTGAGGTTGAGAGGTTGTATGGTAAGAGTTAATGGTGGGTGTGGTTAGGATCAGTGGGCATTGCGAACCCTTCACCCTGTTCTTGTTGTGCCTTGTACCTCATTGTAGATAATAAGGTGTGTACTCTTCCAGAAATTCCTTTCTACCATCTCTCTTATTTCTAATGATCTTAGTGTGAGAAGGGTGCAATATTAAATTCTCTTGTGATTTGGCATTCCTTTCAGTTGCTTATCCAAAATGACCTTGTATAAATCTTGGATACATAAAAAAATTTCCCGCATTATCCAGTTCTTCAACCATACTTCATAAATAAGCTTTAAGAAATTATAACTTCTGACTTGTTGCCAAGAAGATAATAGCAGTGCTATATTGCTACTAAATTTTCCATGCAGTGTTTTTGGACTTATGCATTGTAAAACGTATGAATAAGGAATTTTCCATGTGGTTGAATGAATGCCTTAAAGAAAGATGAGCTCTTCTGGAAAGTTTTTCATATCCCGATTAGTGTAAGATGTTCAAAGATAGTAAATTGGCGTAGACAATCAAACCTTCAGCATCTTCTATTGAGATCTCTTCTTACAATCGGACTCTGTAATGATGATCTTCTTCATCATAACTAGGGCCATGTAACTGTACTTCCCCATTGACTGTTTTAACCTTAGCAGTAGTCCAGAAATGCTCCATGCAAGAGATATATATAGTGGGGATTAAACGGTTATGCCTATTTTATGGTGTGAGCATTCAGAGAATCAACAATTGCTCAAAACCCATACACTTTCAGTGGGTTTTTCAAAATGCGACCAAATTATGGAGTATCAGCGAACTCTAGGGTCGTCATTATGTTGGGTTTTGTGATAAATGATTAAAATTGAGTTAGGGTTTATGATTAGTGAGTATGTGATGATGAAATCGATTAAATGAGTGGAATGAAACCTTATTCGAAGTATTTATAAAAATACCCATCAACTGCATTAACGTTCACGCAGTAGTTGTAAGTCTTAGCTAGCAGCATAACTTTTCATAGCAGTAGTAAGTTCTATGACCTAACAGCATTAATTTTAACCCTGCAGATAGTAAGTTTAGGCCTTGCAGCATTAACTTTAAACAACGTAGTAAGGGTAATGCCTTTGCAGCTCATTTAACATCATTTCCAGTCTAAAACACTCTGTCTGTTTTTAATATTTCATCTTTCTTTTGTTTTTCAAAACTCACAATTTTCTCTTTATTCTTTTACTCACCAAATCACCTCTGTCTGTTTTTATTTTACACGGCGCTCTTTTTGTTTGTTATTCTTACCAAATTCTCTCT
The DNA here is from genome assembly GCA_026074375.1 of Tanacetum coccineum. Lineage (NCBI taxonomy): Eukaryota > Viridiplantae > Streptophyta > Magnoliopsida > Asterales > Asteraceae > Tanacetum > Tanacetum coccineum. Next base: position 68,271 of record BQNB010004288.1, read on the forward strand.
GCTGTGGAATTACCTGCCATAAGGTAAGAAAATCAGTCTCTTTTGGAGACCCAAGCCATCACTGACTTAGATCTACCTGCATCAATATAATCAAATCTTTTAAAATTCATTGATACACTGTTGTGTTTGGAAACATGTTCTGTAACTTTATTCTTTGATTTCTAAACCTAACAAGCTGAGGTATTAACAGCATAAACCTGGTTTCCCTTAACAGCATTAAATACTGCTTTTGGCCTAGCTGTATTAACATTGTTACCCCTAACAGTATTAATCCTTTGATTAGAGTTACTATTTTTAGTTGTTGTTTTGTTTTTAGTGGGCCTTCTAACAGTTGAATGTGCTTTATTAAAAACATTTGTCATTGGTCTTGCACTATTCACCATTGTTCTAAGTTGAGCAGTATTAACTGGTTTAGCGGTAGTAAGTGATACTAGGCATGACCTCATTAATACTGCTTTTGGAACCATGTTCCTTTTAGGACTGGGGTAAGTCATTCTAGAAAATTTTGGTGATTCTACCCTCTTGAGTATAGTTCATATGGTTTATGCCATCTTTTTATTATTAAATTTTTCTCTATGGATATCACCAATCATACTGAGGTGATCAAAACTTCCAATACAAAAACAGCTTTACTACATCTCAAAAATTACAGCCTAATTTTGAGACATCATATTATTCCAGTTTCTCTGATTGCCTCTAGGAATGTGAGTGTTTTGCCTATTATGCTCAACTTGTTTAGCAGTTTTCCTATCAGTTTTTCCTTTAGGTTTAACAAACTCTATCTTAGCAAAACTAGACTTAACTCTTTTCTTTTCAATCTTAGGCTTTGACTCAGCTTTATCCTTATATTTGAATATAAATCTTCAATAAGTGGGGGACCAAGGTTCTTCCTAACAGCCTTAGGTTTATCTGCACTAGCCTTAGCTTCACTAGTCTCAACTACATGCTTCTTAACTGTAGGCTCACTAACTATAGGCTCATTCACAAACTCTCTAGACAGAGATTGATCTATCAAGTTTTGAGATAAATTTTCCCCATGTCATTGGGAGGTGGTATATGTATTATACCTATACTGTTTTATAATTTCTCAACTATCTGACAGTCTATTAGTTTGCTTAAGTTTTTGAGATGATATCTCAATTATTTTTATATGTTAGATGAATTTCATCCTTATGTTTTGATGCAGTTTCCAACTTCCACCTAAGCTCTGTAATGGCTACTTCTCTTAAATGAATCTCATGTTTTAAGACCTTGATATCTCCCTCATAAACAGACTTATTTTTCTTATAAACTAGAAGTCTTGCTTCTACAGACTCTAAACCTGTTTTATAAGTAATAGCATTTAACTTAGATGTCTTTAAGTCTTTTAACAGTTGTTCATTTTGTTCTTTAAGAATTTTAACATTTTCCAAAGAAGATGATGAACAGTTTGAATCAGTAGATGCCTCAGAGTTAGAACTTGTAGAAGAGTAAGCCATGAGTGCAAAGTTAGTTGGACCTTCTTCTGCATGATCACTACAATCATAACCAGCACCATCACAAGACATCAAAGCATTGGAAGTAGTTGTCTCTACTAGCACAACTCTTCTTGTGTTCTCCCTATTCCTGTTTTCTTAGTTCCAAGGAGCCCTGGACTCCCATGCAAAGTGTCCCCTTTTGTGGCAGTTGTAACACTCCACCTTGGACTTATCAAACCCAATGGTATCATTACCATTAACAGTAAGCTTTCTTCCAGTGTTCTTCAAGAATCTCCTTGCTCTCATTATTAGCATAACCATCTGCCACCTCAAGTCTATCTCTTCTAAATCATCAGGATTAATTTGTTGTAAGTCCTCATTGTCAAGTTGTGGACAGTTTGGTTGACTTGCAAAGAAAACACAGATAACAGCATCACTCAAGTTATCAATTTTGTGATGTTAACTAGCAGTCCGACTTGAGTGCTGCTTATGCAGAGTTGTAACACCATGAGTAGTATTAACTACTCCATTTGTACTGCTGGTGCTGTTTGAGGACACAAAGGCTACGTTTTGTGTGTTTGTGCTTGAGTTTGATTTTCCTTTGACTTCTGGTTCATAGATCTTCAGGTTGTTGTAAAGATCATCTAGGCTTAATGTATCTATCTCAGGCTTGTTCCTCCACACAATGGTATGTGTGTTCCATTCTGGTGACAGACTTCTAAAGAACTTATGATTCATATCTTCTTGTGAGATACTTTCACCATGAATCTCCAACTGACAGATAAGATTTTGAAGCCTATCAAAGGTTTGATCTAACACCTCTAAGCTAGATGTAGTAAAATTTTCATACTGATGCTTTAGAAGATTCCTCTGAGTCTTTTTAGTAGCAACATTCTCTCCAAACCTCTTCTCAACAGCCTGCAGCAATGACTTGTCAGATCTTTTGAGGCGTTTAAACTTCATGATGTTTATTAGGGATGCCCATGAATAAAGTTCTTCTTTCCTTCAACTCTAACCTCCTATTTGCCATTTTCGTTTAGCAGTTGTAGGAGCATTGTATCCAACCACCTTATAACATTTTGTTATTCCAAGGCGTATTAACCATTCTCTATAACCTCCACATAGAAATAATCAATTCATTCATCTGGATGTACTGTTCCATCCTCATCCTACAAAGCTCATACTCACCTGGTTTGAGCATAGGCACTTTTGCTGCACCACCATAAAGTAACTAGAGTCATGATCCATGTCTTCTTAAACAAAGTTTCTCAATGCAACAAACTCTGATACCATTTGTTAATCCCACTTGAATAGATCTTGAATTCCATATCATGTGTAAGGTTTACTTATGCAAGATAAATCCTACACAACTATGATAGAAACTTTGTAAAATATATCAAAGATTATGCGGAATCTAATTTTTGATCAATAAGAATGAATATGCAATAGAAACAGTAATTCTAAAAGAACATATAGATTAACAAACAAAGCTTCAATATATTAATTCGAATACTCTAACTAGTATTAGGGTTACAAAACCTTAAAGCTATAACGATATCAAAATAAAAGAATTCTAGATATCAAACTCGTAAACTCTATGCCCTAGGACCTCCTTTTATACACCAAGGAGTCCTAGTCGATTTACAATATATTCCTAAAACTTAGAATATTCACTATGATCTATTCTATAAATAACTCAGACTTATCACATAAGTAATCTCGATCTCCAATTAATCTTTATCCTTTCTTCTATGTTTATCCATTCTCTTTTGACAGTAGAAACTCTTTTAGTAGTCTTAATCTTTCAGCAGTTGTAACTTTGTACCAGCAGCATTAACTTTTAACAAGCAGTAGTAACTTATACACCTGCAGCATTAACTGTGTACAAGCAGTAGTAACTACTTAGAATATTTTCTTCAATCTTCACCAGCAATACTAACTTTACTCTAGCAGTACTAACATATACTAGCAGTAGTAACTGGCAGTACTAATATACACTAGCAGTACTAAGTTACACTAGCAGTAGTAACTAAGTTACACTAGCAGTACTAACTACTTAGCATATTTTTCATTAGAGTTAATGAGCAACACTAAGTTTTACTTAGCAGCAGTAACACAAACCTTAGCAGCAGCAACTCCAAGATCATCATAAAGTCTTTTAATCCCAACAATACTAAACAATCCTCAGGATATGGTAGAACATGTAGGAAACAAGGGTGTGGAGGAGGTAAGCCATGAGAATACGGATAATTAAAAGTATTATTCTCATCTCGATGAAAAGAGTCAAAATGCACCTCTTCATACTTTGTTGGACTTCTTTTGGATTGAGCATTCCTCATTAATCACCTTTCCATTTCGGCTTCATACTCCAAATACTCATTTATAGTCATGTTCTCAAAATCAGGCTCCATTTCCATGATTCCTGAAAATCAAACACAAGATACGAGTAGATCGTGCTCTTACAAGAAAAACAATAAATAACAAGAAACTAAATATAATAAAACAAAATATAAACAAAACTCAAATTTAAAACCTATTTAGATCCCCGGCAGCGTCACCAAAAACTTGATGCATATTTTCTTTAAATTATTTACCAAGTTTTAAATTTACAAAACTCGTTTTACCTATGGTCTACAATACATTAACAGGCAGAGAACCCGGTCATGTGTAGTGTAGGTTTGGTAAATCTGAGGTCGTCCTAAGAGCTAAGTGGGCGGCTTAAGATCTGAGTTTTAATTGTCACGGTTTAAAGGATGTTTAGAAGATTAAATTGTAAGAGAATAATTAAGAAGAATATAACTTGTTTTATCAATCAATGGGATTGGTAAAGTGGAAAACTACTAAGAAGATGAACCCATTTAACTAATTAAATATCCTAAGTTTAATTATTTTGATCTCCAGTGCAATGTCTAGATATTGTTTTATTAAGTGCGGTTCGACGCTCATATCATCCGCTGCTCACAAGCCCTCCGCTCCGGACTCCGCTTGAGGAGATTTGTCCTATACTTCCTACGATCCCAATTCCCTGAAAGTCACGAAGGTACGGCATCCAAGTTGTAGTGATTAAACCTCAGCTATCCTAAAGACCTGTCTATAACCTAGATAGATTATAAACCCTCTCTGAAAGCGTTTCTGAGCTATTTAAGTATTTAATGTGATAAAGGCGGTAATCTGATAAATTTCTATACTAGGGATAGATGCCAACTTATCCTAGTACTTTGCTAATCTTAAGTTCAACATGTCCACCTAATAAGATGACTAACAGGATTTAAATAACCCTCAATACTACCAAAACGCAAGGATCAATGGCACGCAATAAGAATATCTAATAAAATAATGATCAAACTTTAAGATTAAATAAATACACGAAAGAATAAATAATAAATTACGAGGCAAGAACAAATATTAAGCATAATAAATATCAAGCATCAATAATTTAAGCCGATATCAAATAAATCATTAAAAATAATTAATTGAAATCAAACTATAATAGTTGAGGAATCATGTACAAATCATGCTTAAATAATGATCCTGATCTTCTAGTAGGATCCCGTGGCGAACCCCAAAGGGTTCGCCCTATACCCGAATCAAACAGGCAAGCAACATGCTCTTCCTTTTTCCTTGTCTTCTTGTGTCGGCAAAAGAAGAAAACACCAAAGACTGAATTGATATCTATGAATGAATTGATATGTTCCTTTTATACTAAATGTGATGTTTGGTCCATGTACGACTTAAGCCCCTCAACTTCATGAACAATTCACGAAACTATATAGCTTTTGCACGCCTTTAGTCTCTGTGATGAGTCATCATTACAGCGTAACTTAGGCATCGAGTTACGCCGTAATTAATTCCAACGCAGCATTCCATCTTTAGTGTAAAATTAGTTACGGCGTAATTCCCGCAGGCCTGTTATGTTGTAACTCTTCGTCAACATAAATATTCTTCCCATCAATGATTAATTACGGCGTAACTCATGCGGGCCAGTTACGTCATAATTCTTCTAGACTTGATATTCTTCTATATCTTTTATATAGTACCCCTACTAAATAATATAGTAATGGTACTATTCTTTATTTGTCTCATAAGTTGCTTCCTGAAGAAATATAGTAGCCTTCATCAGATTTTAGTACCTCTACTAAATAAATTAGTAGTGGTATTAATTTTGGCCACTTCTTGTACACTTCTGTTCCAATGCATTTAATTACCTGAATTTGAAATATAAATGAATTAAGTACCAAATTCATATAAAAATGATATAAAGCAAGGCAATAAACGTGGGAATTTGATATATAAAAGCATTAACAATTTGATGTTATCACGACAACATTATATTTGGTTCAACTTGTCAAGATTTGTGTGATAACTTCGCCAAAATCATGCACGATGAGTTTGAAATGAGCATGGTGGGTGAACTAAATTTCTTCCTTGGTCTACAAATAAAACAGTTAGAAGACGGTATATTTTTTAATAAATCTAAATATATTAAAGAAATGCTAAAGAAATTTAGATTAGAAGAATCTAAACCAATGAAAACGCCCATGTCCTCGGATACAAAACTCACAAAAGACAAAAAAGGTGAGTCCGTGGACAATACTAAGTATAGGGGCATGATAGGTAGTAAGTAGGCTCGATATCATGTTTAATGTATGCTTGTATGCACGCTTCCAAGAGGATCCCAAAACCTCTCATCTTGAAGCGGTTAAGCGTATCTTCCGATACATTAAATGCACTACTCACTTGGGATTATGGAATCCTAAGGGGTCTGGTATAGAAACCGTAGTATATGCCGACTCTGATCATGCGGGAAATTACGTGGATCGAAAAAGTACTAGTGATATTTGTACATTTATGGGATGTTGTTTAACATCTTGGTTTTCGAAGAAGCAAACCGCTCTTGCTATATCCACTACCGAAGCCGAATATGTAAGCGCCTAAAAAGCATGCTGAAGACTAATCAAATAACATACAAGATCTGAGGATAGAGAGAGAGTAGGTTGGATGAACACTTAGAGAGAGAAAGAACATTAAAGAGAGAACTTTGTTAATATGTGTAAAAATGAACTACCAACCGCCTCTCCAATGCATGGAGAGGTGTTTATATACTTACAATGAACAAGTGGGCTTGGGCTTGCATAGGTTTATCCATGGGCCTTTGCTAACTAACTATGTAAGTTTCCAAAAATTACTTAACGAGCTAACGACAATTATCTATGGAAGCGACCGACACTTTCCTAAGAATTTTATATTCCTAACAATCTCCCCCTAAGGGAGGTCGCTCCATTTTACAAACACTTAAACTGAGCATACTATGCTTTAACTTTAGTCTTGAGCTTGTTTAACTTCAATCATTAATCTTGTGTTTTGATGTAGTGATCATAGACTTTAGGTCTTAAACTTGTTCCTTAGCTTGTCTTGAATGTGATCTTGAACACCTTGAAATCATCAACCAATCATAATCTCGTTTCGCCATCTTGTAAATCTTGCCACCATGTGATCTTGTGACTTCTGGACCGACATGCTCATACCTTTCTTGATTTGTTGACTCAAAAAGCTTTAATGTTGCATCTTTCTTGAAATTATTTAACTTTAACACTTCGTCACTTCAAGAAAGACGTACGGTATCAGAGTAGCAGAAGTCTTGAAACATGTACTTGAGCTTTCATGATGTCTTAATATTTGTCGGTCGGGTATGAGCATGTAGTTATGAATCATGACTCGTAGGGAATTAGCTGCGCCAATCATCGGGAGTACCTGCAAGTTTAGGTTAGTGATAATTAACAGATATAGACGAGAGTATCTTTGTCACCTCATCGAATACGGTTGTAATAACCACGGTTCCCCGTTGATCAGTATAAATACTGCCTGTGATCAGATATAATTCCAAAGAATCTCTTTGACAGGGTTTCATAGCTGCACTAGCCGTTCTCATTACAGGAGCGTCTCAAAGTAGACAACATGGTATGAGTGAACCAGAAAGACGAAGTCTCACCGATTGAATAGAAAAATCAATTTGAAAATCAATCGATGTATCACTTGCTAAAGTGTTTTTGTGACACATCGATAGTGTTAATCATTTCAAAAATTCATTAGCAACCATTGATCCATTTCCTGGAACAAGTTTGATTCTTATAGAATTGCACCATCATTTCTTTCTAGTTGTCACAAGTTTGATTCATATATAATAGCACATGTTACCTACCATGAGCTTGTTTGATGTTGGCTCAAGCAGGATTTCCATCTTCATTGTGAATGATATCACTCGGATGTTCTGGCACAATCACAAGGATAATGCGTAGGACTCTTAATATACATCTCGTTATTCACATTGTGTGATTTAGCAAACTTAATTTGACAAGTGTCCTAATGAGATTTATGGATGATCTCTTTTGGATCTGCACTTTGGTTTTAGTGATTGGAGGCTGGAGCTGACTGCCACCTTTTCAATATCAACTAACTCGGAGTGAGAAAGTCGATAGAAATGCGTGTAATCTCCATGAGAAATGAAACAAGAGTCTGTTGAGAGACCTTGAGTGACTAGGGAGGGTTATGCATAGCGTCACTGGGTCCATGACTGTCATCAATGTCAGACAACAACTTAGTGTTTCTGACAGTTTATGTATTAACCCGGTTTCTGCCTAAGTGTATGGAGGGCTTCTTTCTTTTCACCCTTTATCCTTACAATTCTTTTTCATTCTTCAACCCCTTCAGTGCTTACTGATATTTCATAACGGTTGCCTTGTTGGGTTTATTCCAGTAACAGCTCCATCTCAGTCCGTACTATTCCCTTATTCTCACTTTACTCCTTTTTCATACATAAGGACTTCTACACTAACTAGTGGATATCCCTGGGTAGATCTCTCTAGTTCTGGCTGGATCATGGGATTTGAATACCTATGCCTAACAACCTTATAACTCCATAAATTTAAGTACATGGTCGGTCTTTTGGGTATTCCATCACAATCAAAGTATCTATACTTAAGGACTATCATACAATATCTAGTGGATATCCCTGGGTTGATCCCTCCGGTTAGGTTCTAGTTGATCATGGGATTTGAATTACTATAACCACCTGTTTTTAGCTCCATAATTTAAGTACATGGTCACGGTCTTTCGGGTTTTCCATCACAATCGAGCCAAAATCATTGAAAGTTTCAATCCAAGTGTTTGATATAATATCAAAAGATTTACACTTTAAGAGTTTTTCATCATTACTAAAAGCTCACTTTAAATGGGTATCGTAATCGTAGTACATGCTAAGTGTGGAGTGCATTGAGTCCATTTTATTCAATCGTATTTCAATACAAATTAGATTCAGTTTAATCACATTTTCTCCCCTTATCTAAAGTGTTAATCCCTTGATATTTTGGATATTAATTGATTAAACGTTCAGGGACAAAATGTTACATAATATCTAACAGGAACATTTTAATGCTCCCTTTTAATTTTTAAGGGTTTATAAGACAATACTAAGTACAATAATTTGAAAAAATTCTGAATTCACTAAGAAATTCTTGAAAATTTTTGTACTTGAGCACTCCTTAATATCACCATAATGTCTATACTACATATACACAAATTCATAAGTTTTAATTATTCACGAGGATTGACCTGTCATGATAAGGACATCATATGATAAATCATATGGTCCTTTGTAGCAGCCGAAAGTCACCCTCGTACGGTCTCCTACCAACAAATTTCTCCAAACTCTGCATAATCCTCTTGGTCTTTAGCTGTTTGTCAATTGCCTGGATCATAGCTCCTGATTTGTCTTTGTCACTTTGTCTCCAGATAGTCTGTGGCAGATACTCTATCTGAATTCCCTTTAGACGATCATTAAGAGCAGTCCAAACATCATTGAGTGTACCGTCACTGAACTTATATAGTTTATCAATACGCATCAATCTGTTCTTTTTTTCTTTGTTCTGTTCTTGAATTTGTACAGCTTGTCATCATCCCTACGAACAGTGATCCAATCAAGATGCTTATAGTTTTGCCAGTCAACTATTTCAAGCTTTGTGACAGCAATGATTCTGCGTTTGGAGTAGACATCTCCAGCAGATTCCCTGTTAGCAGCAAATCCATAAACTTGTTGTCGTTTTCGCCCCCAATGTAAGATTCCCCAAAGTGTGTATTTGTCATAGATAACTAGCACTTGACTCCACATTCTGTTAGGGACTAAATCTTCAATCTATTTGATGTGCTCGTAATCTGCAGCCTTGGTCTTCATCACTGAAGTTGCATATTTTCATCTTGAGACACCACCGCTTAGATACTCTAGGTCGTTGTTGATGAAGTGATCAAAAGGTATGACACGACGACCTCGAGAATTGGGTATCAATGGTAGTGGTTTTCTTAGATCATGTGGATATTGCTGACCTTCAGGGTTGTTCCAGTCTAATTGTTTAGTGGTTGCCTTGTAGACTTCTTCAAAGAGGTATTTGAGCTCTACCAGACTCTTGCATGATCCTTTCATCAGCTCAAATGTTGGACCAGTTAATACTTCTGGCGTTAAAGTATTAACCCTAAGTCGGTTATCAGCTCATTAAATGATTCTCTCGGATCTTCCTTCTGGGCCAAAGAGCTTAGCTAAGGTTGAACAGGTCCATGAACATCAGGCAAAGTCTTGTTCCAATCATGATCGGGAGAAGGAAGTTTTGTTGGTCTCTGAAACCAATTAGGGAACTGAGGGGTTTCTTCATTAGGTTGATCTTCAGTAACTCCTATTTCGAACTCCTGATGTGCGGGTTCTTCCAAATATTTGGTAGGGTGCATAGGCTCCTCTGTTTGAGCAGATTCCTTAGCAGTCTTGTGTTTAGATTTGGACCCTTCATATGACTTGCTAGATGTCTTGGATGTCTTTTCCTTTGGTGCACTGGTTGACTCTGGTTCTTTTCCAGCTCGTCTTCTCTTGGACCCTTAGTTTGATCCAACAGAGGGTTCTTCATCTTTATCCTCATCATCTCTGCGTCTTTTAAACGAAATAGTATCTCCATACCAGTGCTTTGTAGAGATTCTTTTGTTCATCAGATCTGTGGATTGACTTATTGCTCTCCATCTTGTCTACGAGAATCTTCTTCAACTCTAATTCAGATAGGTTGGCAGCTAAAGTAAGATATGTCTTAGATTCAGTGGATGAACGAGTCATAACCTCAGCTTCGAGTTGTTCATTTACTGTCTTCTTAATTTTTGGCAAAATCTTGGAGACTTGAGCTTTAACTTGTTCCTTGACTTGATCATTGATTATTTTCTTAATGTTATAATCAAGTTTGTTGAGGAAGTCTGCATTTTTAGCTTGAGCTTGTTGACTCTGGTTCTTATCCTCATCATCTCTCTCTGCGTCTTTTGTTTTAAACGAGACATGTCCCCACACCCATAAGTGTCCAAGAAGGACTTGGTCCGCTTCGTAAGCTTCCAACCACACACACTTGTAGAGATATTTTTTTGTTCATGGTAGATATGGTTGATTGACTTATGCCACTCGCTTCTTTTTCATGAGAATCTTCTTTAGATCTAATTCATAGGTTGGGCTTGCGCTAGAGCAATGGCGAAAGAGAAGAAATGCAAGAACTACCTACACCAACCAAGATATCAGTGATAGAACACGCAATCGCAAAGAAACAGAGTCATCATACTCTCTTTGCACATCTTGACTCTGATAGGTATACGTCAACGTTTATCTATTTTCGTTATGTTTATCGGCAGTGTTATAATGGATAGCTTAGGAGACTACTGTGCACTTCACTCGATCATTCGTCTGATGCTTTCACATGCACTCCTGCTTCCATGGTGATTATTTTCTTTATGTTGTTCATCACAGTTTACTTTCAGAGACAACGGTCATATTAGCGAGAATGCTTCTCAGACTTTCTGTAGCGCTCAAGTCTTCTCAAACTGAAGTCCATAGTCTGTCGTCTATTTTGCACACTTCGAATACGCATGTCTTGGCGCGCAGTCTTACTCTTAAGTTGGTTACTGTTCTCAAGAGTACAAGACATCAAACAACTAGACTCATCGCGAGAGCGCGAGCTGAAGCGAGAGAGTGCGAGAGCGCGAGCTACTAGCAACATTTGCGTGCAAATATTAGGTCTCGTAAAGATCGCGCTATTCAATTCAGCTCATGAGAAAGTTTTCTGTTTCAATCGTTTTAATGACAGCAAAGGTCGAACCTGAATCAAACTCCACCAGCTTAACAGTTTGGACACAAGGGTGCTTTCCGTTAGAGAGAAGTAACGTAACTGTAGATAGCTGTTGTGTTGGTATGAGGCGCATACTAGTCGTGTAAGTTGTCTGGCGTATCGACTGATAGATTTCTGAGTTAGAGAACAGGCAAAGTGAGGTCTGGACTGTAGAGTTTTAATAGTTGAGTCATTGACAGCATTGACACTACCACAAGAGATAGATGTTCTCAACATATTGTTGAGCCCGAGACAAGGACAGACAATTAATCTAACTCCAGTCATAATCGACTAACTCCAATGTTTCACAATATTGAGTCAATCAAACCACAACAACGAGTACTTTTCTAGCATATGGACTAGAGCTTCTCCGACGCTATAGTCATAGTGAACTCTCATAGCTGCGCCTAGATTGGACTGCAGCAGCATACGATATCCGTAATATACTATCTCTATATTCAGGGTAGGGCGAGAAGTGTAAGGTAGTTACAACAGGAAGTGCGCCTTTTTAATATTCGAGTATCATGACTTCAGTAGATATCGTGATCACTATACGCACTCATGAAAACATACTTTTAAACTTACTGTAGTTGCGAAGTATAACATTATCCGAACAGTACCAGAATCAAATGCGGGATTTGACATCGATCATATTCACTGTCAATTTTGCAGCACATACATCTCGTCGCTATCCTGACAGAGACTGATCTTCTGTTACAGCTAGTCAGTTCACGTAGTACTCGATCACTTCCACCTGATCCAATGACTCCTCTGAATACTAACTCAGTCAGTTATACGTTCGAGCTCTAAATCCTCATCCTCCCTTCGCGCACACCCTGATATTATTCTCCACCCATCAAAGTAACTGATTGGATATATTGTGTCAACCTGAACTTCTTCATTATCAATCTACATCATCATAGAATTCAACTGTGAAGGATGTTGAAACCCTGTAGGATCAAAGCTACACTCTTTCGTATAGATTTGCCATTTTTCTTGCCATTGACATTACTGATACATTCACTACCTACATTTGAAAACTTTAGGATCTGAACAAGAGTCGGCTCTACTACCTCCTTCACCATCAGGGGGGGGGGGGGGGGGGGGGGGGGAGGGGGGGGTGGGGGCAGAGAGTTTGATACGCACCGAGCCCCTAAGTCCATTTGCATCCATATTAATACAGTACGATCTTCTCATTCCAGTCTGGAGGCTACTCGATACTCTTTCTAACTCTGGCTGACATTCACTCATCTCTCTTAACTTCACACGAGTGATGCATCCATCGAAAGTAGCATTCATGCATCCATCACATACAGTATTAGCATTCTATTCAAACGAATGACACACTGACAACGTGACCTGCGTGTCATCAATGCACTCAACATCATCAGTCCTCCTTCATGACGCACGAGGTTGAAGAAGACAATCATAAGAATAATATGAAGTGCAGCATATGTGTAATGAATAACCAGTACTTGGTATCCTAATCTAAGAATCCTTCTGATCGAATCATCATCAGTCAGATTCTATTTCATACAATGTGCAGTGACGCCGTAGCACCATATTTTTTGAACACGAATAGAAATAGAACTAGGATCAGCCAACCACAGTTAGAAACACATAAGACTGCGTTGACACTCGATAGACTAGATTTCACTAGACAAGGTTCTGCAGTGTATATGGAGACGATTCTCAATCAATGGCACTCTTTTTCCTGACTCACTACGCTCATCCAGCTTCTTTCCCGAGTCGACGAGTGGGCCGACCTGTCTAGTCAACTGAACTACCTAGAAGACGTATACAAAGGTGCTATTGAGCAGTCAACATCCTTCACGTACTCAGAGAGCTACAGATGCTGCATAGAAGTTTGTTCTCACTCCGCGAGCATTCTGACTCACTTTAGCCTGAAGTTTGATGGTTTGGAGCCTCTGTTTTCCAAAGGATCAGGACTAGAAGGGTAGCAATGTCATACTAGTGCTATATACTTTGTTCTAGTAGGATCTTCATATCAAATTTTTTCTTAAGTCTATTTAAGCTAGATGACTCTGATGGAAGTGTTGGGTCAAATGACGTTTGGACAAAACAGTTCAAGCCTCGTTCTTCATCAAATGACGTTTGGACAAAACAGTTCAAGCCTCGTTCTTCATCAAATGACGTTTGGACAAAACAGTTCAAGCCTCGTTCTTCATCAAATGACGTTTGGACAAAACAGTTCAAGCCTCGTTCTTCATCAAATGACGTTTGGACAAAACAGTTCAAGCCTCGTTCTTCATCAAATGACATTTGGTCAAAACGGTTCAAACCTCGTTCCTTAATGTCAAATGGCGTCTGTTGGCATCTCTTCAAGCCCTGTTCCTTAAAGTAAAGAAAGGTGTACGCCTTCAGAGAAAAGGAAAGTGTACGTGTCAGTGCATTTATCCTTGACAACGAAAAGAGAAATCTTTTCGGTCATGAGCTAATATAACAAAACATTCCAAGTTTTGAGCTCATGGTAATGGCTTGTAATCAAATGTTAGATTGCAACCCCATCTTCAGATAAAAGGAAAATGTACGTGTTAGTGCATTTATCCTTAATAACGAAAAGAGAAATCTTTTCGGTCTTGAGCTACTTTCGAAACACTCAATGTTTGTTAGCTCAAGTCGATGGCTTTCGTATTCTTCTGTACGAAACCAGTTTTTCAAAGAAAAGGAGAGTGTACGCTTCAGTGCGCTTTATCTTCAAAAGAAGAGAAATCTTCTTGTTTTTGACCATTCTCATTAACAAGCTTCATATTTTCCCATGCTTGTTCGTTAGTTAAGTGGACCAACGTACATTAGCTGGTATTATAATTCACTAGATCAAAAATGGCAATCGCATATGCAATTTTTGAAGGGGAGAATAGTGAATTAAATGTGATTAAAATGGTTTATCTTGGTCTTTGAATGTGTATAAAATGGTCAAATGTGAAAGTGTAGGGTGTTAAATCTGTAAGGTGTTAAATCTGTCTGTAGGGTGTTAAATCTGTCTGCTAGGAGATTAAGATAATCTAAAATGCCTTGGATCTTGCTTAATGTTAGATAGCGGTTGCATATTCTTGATGGCGGAATGTTAACCTACTGCATGGCGGTTTGGTGATCTGTTGGGCAGCGTCTTAGGCTAATTGTCCATGTCTTGGCCCAATAAGCCCAATAAACCTCTTAGGCCTATTCCAAAGGACCATTTGTCTTGTTGACTCTCATACAGGCTTAGTTAACTTGTCATTGAGCCTATCAGATAATCTCTAGACCATCGACCAAGGTTGACCAATGTTGACTTAACCCAATGTCCAGTGACTCTAATGTGGAATATCTTCGTGCTAATCTGAATATCAAGGGCATGTCAAACTCAAGGCGAACATCTTTATCTAACATTGATTATATGCTATGTTTGTCTATCTTTGTTGATATTCTTTAACAGATACGATGGCAGAAGAGAATATTCCTGCACCTGAACCTACAAGATGAGATGAACAGATCCTTCATTGCTCAGAACAGTTACAGATTGGAAAGGGAAACCTTCTTTAAGATCTACAGAAGTTGCAGAAGAATCCTATCTTCCACATTTCAGTTGATATTTCAAGAACACAAACTTCGTTAGGGCATTCACTGCATCAGCAAATTCCCTGCTATCTACATGCAACAATTCTGGAATACAATGAAATATGACGAGAAGACTGGGGTTTATAGTTGTCAAGTTGATGAACAATGGTTCGATCTAAGTGATGATCTTCTCAGAAAGGAATTAGCAATTACTCCTGTCATCCCAGCTCAACCGTTTGAGTTACCTTCGTCTGGTAACAGTAAATCTATCAGCTTAACTGAAGCTGAAGAAGAAGCTGTTGCAAGAGAAGTTCATGCTACTCATGCAAGAATTATGTCTTAATCTGAACCCGAGCCCACACAAAGAAGACAGTCTGAATTCGATGGCAGAACAAAATGTTCCCGCTCAACCACCTCAACCTCCTACAAGAACAGATGAGCAGATTGTACCTCGCTCTCAGTGGTTAACAATCGGGAAAAGCAACCTACTTTTCAATGCACAAAAGATTCAAAAGAACCCCATCTTTCAGATATCAGTGGACATCCTGAGTAATACCAACTTCTTCCAAGCATTCACTGCCTCAGCAAATGTTCCTGCTATCTACCTGCAACAGTTCTGGAACACCATGAAATATAACGAGAAGACGGGGGTTTATAGTTGTCAAGTTGATGAACAATGGTTCGATCTAAGTGCTGATCTTCTCAGAAAGGCATTAGCAATTACTCCTGTCATCCCAGCTCATCCATTTGAGTTACCTCCGTCTGGTAACACTGTCATTGATTTTGTTAATGAGCTGGGGTATCCTGAACCTGTTGAAATTATCTCCAACATAAGGGTGAATTATGTGTATCAACCATGGAGGGCAATTCTATCCTTAATCAACCAGTGCTTGACAGGAAAGACTTCTGGCAGTGACAAACCCAGAGACCCAGTTCTGCAAATGCTGTGGGGAATCGTCACTCAAACTAATGTTGATCATGCAGAGCTGATATGGGAAGAGTTTACTCAAAAGCATTCGTACCATTTGAATAGTTGAAATTGGAACTTTAACCTTAAAACCTCTAAACTTGATTACACTTGAAAAGAGTTAACAATACTGAATTTAAAAAAGGCACAATAATTTACAATACTTGAAATAAGCTGAAAAAGACTTAATTGAAAAGTAAAAAAAAACTAAGATATGCCAAGATGATCTACAATGCTACATTGGGGTCTTATTTATAGCCGAATTCTTCACTTGCTTGGTCTTTGTGCTGAGCTTTCTTTGTGAGAGACTTCAAGGGTGTTTTAGTATGTGTGAGACAAATGATTAAACCTCAATCTGTAGCCCGGTGTATTATAAGAACTATAAATACCTCTTCCAACTTTGGAAGAGGTAAGCATCTATTTATTTTACACACACTCTTTAGTGTGTTTTCCTTATTTCTCTCTCAACTATTCTCTCTCTCTAACTTTCTCTCTCTAGATCTCTTTAGATCTATACATGTTTGTGTGAATTCGGGAACCTACATTAGCTTACTATGCTTTGACTTTAGTCTTAAGCTCGTTTCTTTAACTTCAATCATTAACTTGTGAATTGTTGTAGTGATCTTTGACTTTAGGCTCGAGCTTATTCCTTTATCTTGACTTGTTTGTGTAAAATGTGATCTTGAGCAACTTGAGATCATCAACCAAGCATAATCTCTTTTAGCCATCTTGTAAACGTTGCCATCTTGTGAACTTGTGACTATTAGACCGACATGCTCATACCTTTCTTGATTTGGTAATCTTGAAAAGCTTTAATAATGCATCTTTCTTAAAGTTCTTTAACTTTAACACTTTGTCGCTTTGAGAAGGACGTACGGTATCAGAGTAGCGGAAGTCTTGAGACATGTACTTGAGCTTTCATGATGTCTTTATATTTTTTGGTCGGGTATGAGCATGTAGCTATGAATCTGTGAGTCAGCTGGAATCAGTTACCTCCATGTCTATCTTAATATATTCCTGAAATAAAACATTTAGCAATAAAGTAGGGGACGAACATGGCTTTGTTATTCGCCCGTGTTTGGTTGGAGTAACCTTCAAATCCGTGAGGATCGACCTGTGATCAGGTATATTCAATTTAAGAAGACTCTCCTTGACAGGATTTCCAGCTGAAGTATAGAATCTTTCTAACACATATGTATGAGATTCATCAAACTCATCATGTTCTCATTATCGGAACGTCTCAAAGCAGACAACACGATAAGAGTGAACCAGTGAGTTACTGTCTCACCGATTAAATAAGAAAATTGATTTGAAAATCAATCAACGTGTCACTTGCTAAAGTGGTTTTGTGACACATCGAGAGTTTTAAGCAATTCAAAATTTCATTAATCGTCGATTCATAACCTGAAACAAGTTTGATTCATAAGAATCGCACCATTGCTGCTTTCTAGTTGTCATAAGTTTGATTCATAAAAATCGCACAAGTCACCTACCATGAGCTTGTTTGATGTTGGCTCAAGCAGGATTTCCATCTTCATTGTGAATACTTAAGTATCACTTGGATGTTCTGGCAAAATCATAAGGATAATGCGTAGGACTCTTAATATATATCTTGTTATTCACATTGTGTGACTTAGCAAGCATAATTTGACAAGTGTCCTAATGAGATTTATGGATGATCTCTTTTGGCTCTAGACTCAATAGTGCACTTTGTTTTTAGTGATCAGAGGCTGGAGCAGACTGCCACCTTTTCAATATCAACTAACTCGAAGTGAGGAAGTTGATAGAAATGCGTGTAATCTCCATAAGAAATGAAACAAGAGTCTGTTGAGAGACCTTGAGTGGCTAGGGAGGGTTGTGCATAGCGTCACTGGGTCTATGACTATCTTCAATGTCAGAAAACAACTTAGTGTTTTCGACAGATTATGTATTGACCCAGTTTCTGCCTAAAGTGTAAGAAGATATTCATTTTTTCACCCTTTATCTTAACTTTTCTTTTTCATTCTTCAACCCCTTCAGTGCTTACCGATACTTCATGACTATTACCTTGTTGGGTTTATTCTAGTAATAGATCCATCTCAGTCGGCACTCTTCTCGATTCTCACTTTATCTCCTTTTGTATCATACCTAAGGACTTATACACTATCTAGTGGATATCCCTGGGTAGATCCCTCCAGTTCTGGCTGGATCATGGGATTTGAATACCTAGGCCTAACCACCTTATAACTTCATAAATTTAAATACATGGTCGGTCCTTTGGGTATTTCATCACAATCCTTCCAAAATGTTTGAAAAGTTCAATCAAAGTGTTTGATATAAATATCAAAAGATTTAACACTTTGAAAGTTTTTCATTATCACTAAAAACTCCCCCTTAACATGTGCATCGATATCGTAGCACATGCTAAGTGTAGAGTGCACAGAGTCCATTATATGTGATCACATTTCGATACAAGTTAGATTTAGTTTAATCACATTTTCTCCCTTTATCCAAAATGTTAATCCCTTGATATTTTGGATATCAATTGATTAAACGTTCGGGGAAAAAAATATTAAGGAATAACATATAGGAACATTTTAATACTCCCCTCAATATTTGAAGGTATATAAGACAGTGCTGAGTACAATAATTTGAAAATTTTTGAATTTACTAAAAAATTCTTGAAAATTTTGTACTCAAGCACTCTTTAATATCACCATAAGTCTACACTACATATATACAAATTCACAAGTTTATATTATTTACGAGGTTTGACCTGAATGATGAGAACATCATATGAGAGAACCATATGGTTCTTTTGTAGCAGCCGTAGGTCTTCCCCGCAATCTCTCATAAGAAGTTGTCTTAGCTTCCCCCTAAATTAGCAATCCTTCTTTGAGTAGATTCAAAACTTTCTTGCAAGCTGCCTCAAGCAGACTTGATGTAACACCAAAGTCAATTAAGTCCCGGGTGTCCGAATTTCTTCTTACATGATGATATAAATTGAAACACCAAAGTCAACTAAGTCCCGGATGTCACAATTATTCCCTCTAAGTAGTCGAAATGAAAACACCTAAGTCAACTAAGTCCCAAATGTACTCATTTCTTTTTGCAGAATACTGACTAACTTAAGGAATCATCATACTTATCAAACCTATGTGTACCTCTTTTGTCAACTATTTCTACTCTCTTAAAAAATAAGCTTAGTGATTAACCGTTTGAGGAAACATTTATTGAATCAGAAAGAATTCTTCTCACGTTTTAAATAATTATACTCCTAACACTTCCCCCTAGGGACTCAAATGATGCATAATGACTAATGATGAGATGTCTCTTCCACCATGTGATTTAAATAGACCACCCGAAAGATTCAAAAAAGGCCTAAAATCAAAAGAAGCTAACCTCAAAACACAAAAGAAGCTAACCTCAAAAGAAGGCCAAAGACACTATCAAGTATACATCTACTCCTTCCCCCTTGCTGTTTTCGATACCTCGGAATCAGCAAAACCTTGTACGCACATATACGTGAGATCGTGTTTGAAGAATTAATAAGCTTAAATCTATTCCGTGAGAATCAACTTCAAGGCTTTTAAAACTATGAAAGTATTTCCAAGCATTCCTAAGTCTTTTACAAACTATGAGGTGTTGGCAATATTGATCGAATGTAGTTTAAGGCCTGAATTCACTAAGTCTCAAATTGCAAATAAGTCCATAAAGAGTTAAACAAATGACATCTAAAGCTCTTGTAGTTAATATAAATTAACTCCCCTTGAAATTGTTATCCGTCATTATCCAAAACTTTATCCGTTTATTCCATGACTTATTTTGAAAGACCGTTTTAAAAGATTATTGGATGACGCTTTCTCCCCCTCAAATAGCGACCCATTTTCTATTTAAAGAGTTGTTGTCATTGTTTGAGTGGTCGAATTGTCTTTGAAAAAGCATTTTCTGATGACTTAATGTTTTATTTTTGAAAATCAAACACCACAAATAAGAAATGTCTTCTTATTTTAACATTAAGTGCACTGACACTTACACGCGTAAAATTTAGGTAAGCACGGGTTATGTTCAAAGTAAACCACAAGCCTTGCATTGTCATAAAGTAGACATGCCCGAGAACCATGCCTGAGAATAAATTCCCGTTGTAAGGTCAAGTTTTCTTTTTGAAAAACTTGCCTTTAAGATGAAGATCGGGTTGCTATCAGAAATAATAGCAAGCCATATTTGGCATGTTTTGAAAACATTTGAAACTTCTGCTCGAACTTCATTTACAGCCTCGTATCATTATTGAATGACATTTCTAAGACCGTAAATATTATCGATTTTCAGAAGACATGTCATTATTATTTCTTTTTATATTTGTACATCTTTTAATTTTTTTCTTTGATTTTATGAATTTTATACTTTTGTATTTTGTTTTTTTTTAATTTCTTAAAGATGAAAAAATATTTTTGGTTTTTAAGTATATATACATATTATACAGGATATTTGAATAGGTACCACCACTATTCATCAACTTCATCTGCCAAGTGTTTCAGAGTCTCCGTCGTAAAACTTTGCATTCCTAGCTTGTTGATAAGAAATTCAATTCTTTCTTTTGCAAGGGATTTAGTAAAGATATCCGCCAGCTGATACTCCGTATTGACAAAATAAAGTTCGATCACCCCATTCTCAACATGCTCCTTGATAAAGTGAAATCTGATGTCTATATGCTTCGACCTAGAATGTTGAACGTTGTTGCAGCATAAGGCAATAGCGCTTTTGTTATCACGGTACATTGGAATTTTATTGAATCCAAGGCCATAGTCGGTAAGCTGTGATCTCATCCAAAGGATTTGAGCACAACAGCCTGATATAGCAATATATTCAGCTTCTGTACTGGATATCGCAGCGCTTTTCTGCCTTTTTGATGACCAGCTAACAAGTCTATCTCCCAAGAACTGCATACTACCAGATGTGCTACGGCGTGTATCTTGACAACCAGCATGATTTGCATCTGCAAATGCTGTTAGAGCAATCAAAGAATCCTTCAGATACCATAGTCCTCGATTGACGGTTCCTCTTAGATACCGAAAGATCCTTTTGACCGCATGTAAGTGCTTATCGGTAGGCCGTGCCTGATACCGGGCACACATGCATATAGAAAAGTGTAGGTCAGGTCTACTGGCTGTAAGATAAAGGAGGGTGCTAATCATGCCACGATAGTGTGACGGATCAATAGCTTTTCCTTCTTTATCCTCATCTAGTTTGGATTTCTCCACCATGGGAGTATCCACTGGGTCACAAGACTTAAAACCGTATTTCTTTAAAGATTCAAAGGCATATTTTGACTGGTTAATAAAGATGCCTCTAGGACTTTAAGAAATCTATAGTCTTAAGAAAAATGAGATTTTGCCCATCATTGACATCTTAAATTTTAAACACATGATTTTAGCAAATTGGTCACAAAATTTAGGTGTAGATGCAGCAAAGATAATATCATCAACATATATTTGTACTAGAAGTAATTCCTTGCCTTCCCTACGGATGAATAGAGTAGGATCCACTGAGCCTTTGGAGAAGTCTTGGGATATCAGGAACGAAGACAACATGTCATACCACGCGCGTGGAGCTTGTTTCAACCCATAAAGAGCTTTCTTTAGCTTGTACACGTGATTGGGGTTATCTGGATCTATCCGGCTGACCAACATAAACCTCTTCCCGCATATTACCATTCAGAAACGTAGTCTTCACATTCATTTGGTAGACGACCATGTTCATGTGAGCGACAAACGCGAGAAAAATCCTTATAGCCTTTAATCTTGCAACCGGAGCAAAAGACTCTTCAAAATTAATTAACTCTTCTTGACGGTAACCACGAGCCACTAACCGAGCCTTGTTCTTTAGAATACCTCCCAGTTCGTCTAGCTTCACTTTGTAGATCCACTTCAAGGTAATAACCATAACTTTATCTGGTTGGGGTACGAGCTCCCATACTCCAAGACGTTCGAACTCATTGAGTTCTTCTTGCATTGCTTCGATCCAGCAGGATTGAGTCAAAGCATCTTTATACGTCTTGGGTTCAATAGTAGTGAAAAAAGCATCGTAATAACAGAAAAGAGCTTGCTCATGTAATTGCAGCCTTGTGGAAACTAGTCTAGCGATTTCACCGATTATATTTTCAAGTGGGTGATCCTTAGTCCATTTGCTATTGTGTTTAGAGATTTGGTGATCGGGATGCACAATTGTATGAATAGAATCCGATGATGAAGATTGATCAGAATGAATTTCTAGAATTGGGATACCAAAGTACGGATCATTACCTATATGTGCAACTTCAGTATCATGATAGTCTTCTTCAACATCGTTAGGAATGATAGGAGATTGAGTTTCGGGTGTTGTTTGAGAGTTACTAGGTGATAGTGCATCTTGGTCAACTGTTGTTAAGAAAGGTGAACCGATTGATGCAGCGGGTTCTGAAGCAACTACGTCAGCAGTTGGAGCAATTACTTCAGGGGCTGGGTGATCAAAACTATGTGGATGAGTGAGTAATTCATCAAATAGCGGTTGAAATAAGAGATCTCAATCACTTCTTGAAGGTGGTACAAACGGTGTTGAAGGAGGAAGGTTTGGCACGAGTCCTAAACTGATTGTTGCAGGAGTCATTTCATGAAGTGCAGGTCCTGAACTGCTGTGTTCAGAAGCCATTGCAGTCAGCTCATCAAAATCTACAAGAATTGTCTCAATGATTCGTCTGGTACATCGGTTGTAAATTCAAAATGCTTTATTTGTGGGTGCATAGCCAATGAAAATACCAATATCAGCTTTTGGTTGTAACTTACCCAAGTTCTCATTATCATTTTTCGGATAGCAGAGTGCACCAAATACATGGAAAAATGATAAATCAGGAGGTTTGTCATGTAAAATCTCATATGGTGTTTTGTCGTGACAAAGACGTATGATGGAACGATTTTGGGTGTAACATGCGGTAGCAACTGCTTCTGCCCATAAAAATAACAGAGCTTTTGCATAAATCAACATTGTGCGGGCAACTTCAATTAGCGTACGATTCCGTCTTTCAACGACACCATTTTGCTGTGGAGAGCGAGCAATAGGTGTTTTATGAGAGATGTCAACCTTCTCATAATATTCACGCAAAGTTTGATTAACAAATTCAGTTCCATTATCTATTCTGATGCGTCGGACAGGTACTTTAAGCCGCACTTGGATCATCTTGAGAAACTTGATTATGAAATCTGGAGCTTCATCTTTTGACCTTAAGCACTTAACCCATGTAAATCGAGAGTAATCATCAACAATGACGAGGATGTACTTCTTTCCATTAACACTTGCGACACGCATTGGTCCACAAAGATCCATGTGCAAAAGATAGAGTTTTTCTTGGTTGGTGTCTTCAGATTTAGGTTTGTGGGGTTTCTTCTTGCTTTTCCCCATTGCACAAGCAGAACACAAATGGTCCTTTTCAAATTTTAGCTTAGGGAGACCTCGAACAAGACCGTGTCTAGCTAAATGGTTAATTGCACCAAAGTTCAGATGAGACAGACGTCGATGCCATAGCCAGGACTTAGTCTTTGAGGCTTTTGACAAGAGACATATAGGAGAGGACATCATCATATCTCCAAGAGACAGAGTATACAGATTGTTGCCTCGAGATCCAGTTAATAGATCAACACCTTCTAAATTTCGAATGAAGCAGGTGTGTTGACGAAAAGCAACTTCAAGGTTCGAATCACAAAATTGCCCAACGGAGAATAAGTTGTGTCCAAGTCCTTCCACATAGTAAACCCTTGAGATCGTAACATTCCCAATCTGATAATCACCATATCCTAATATCTTTGCCACGTGATCATTTCCGAATTTGACTGTACCCAAAAATTTATTAATGAAAATGGTGAGCTGAGAGCGATCTCCGGTCATATGCTTGGAGCCGCCGAAGTCCAAATACCAGAGAACAATTTGGATGACCTACAGTTATCAAGAGAGGGAGATGGAACATCGGAAATTATGGATCCCCACGATTGATTGGGTTCCTTTTTGTTAGCATATACAGATTTAAGAACCTTAGATTTGCTAACAGGAACATTAGTTTTAGATTTCCTAGGTTTCTTTGAGTAAACCAATGTTACAACAGGCTTAGGTGCTTCAGTTTCTAGAGCAGTTGGTACTTCAGTAGTTGTGGTAATCCTAGTTAAAGGGCACGCATTTCCTACTATAGTGAAGGTCCGACCAGTAGGTCTCCAGATGTATCCAATATTTGTAAATACCTTTCTTGTTGGTTTCCAAACTTTTCTCTTTGAACTTTGCTTAACAGATTTAGATTTATTATGAGCATTCACATTATTGATAAAATCAAGAACACACAAATCATGATTTTCAGAAAGCATGCAACCATTACACTTAACACATTTAAGTTCAGAATTCACATTAAGCTTGAATGTTGCATATAAGCAGTTCCTTTAGGTTTAACAACATAGTCTTTATTTTTCAAACTAGATTCAATTTTCCTAGGGTGGGCTTCTACTTTATTCTTCTGAGTACTACATGGTGTTTGCCGATTCTTATCTTTCTTTGTATTGCCTGAAGGCTGTGATCCGCTAGCACTAGTAGATGGTTTTACCCCTGTAGAAGAAAACATAGGTTTGTTAGAAACTAGGTTTGATGTAGAGGCTGTTTTGGTGATTGTGTATCCTAAGGATGTGACGGGCTTAGTGAATCTAACTCTTTTGTCCTTGTTCTTTGGGGTCATAGCCACTAATTTTCCATCAGTATTGTTAACACTCGGGCAGGTTTTACTGATGTGTGTAAGCAACTCCTAAATTAGTTTAGCATACCAACAGGCAGATTCTAAGGAATGATCTAGTGGATATTTTGATTTAACATGTTCAACTAGATCCTTAAGAACTGTAGCTTCTTCTTGAGTGTGCTGAATATAGGCAGAGTGGGCTGTCTTTTTATTCAACAATGTTGGGAATTATATTTTGAGTTGATAAGACAAAACACGAATGAAACAAGATGGAAACATGAAGGACCAAAGTTGTAGTCAAATAATACTACAAAAGATAAGAATTGAAAGATTTGGTCAAAGATAATGATTGAATAACTAATTGATTTTATCATTGTTATCATTATTAGTTTCTTTTTAAGCCTTTGTCTCCTTATATTATAAAAGGAGGTCCAAGCATATTGGTTTAGGCATCTAGAAAAGTGTGTGTGTGTGTGTGTGTGTAAACTGGATCAATGTAGACGTCTAGTATAGTGGTGGTGTAGCCTCAAGAATCTTATGAATCTTGTTACAGTTTGTTGATGTAACGTGTTTATGGCTATAATGGTTTGCCAAAAACCATATGGTATTCAACTCACCAATGTTTCATGTACTAAGAGTTGAAATGGTTTTGTAATATCAAATAGGGGAAGATTGTTGGGTTTATTGAATTGATGATTACAAAACTACATGTGCTTAATTGAAGACGGATGAAACAATAAGGGCTTAATATGATACTTTGGTATTCTACATATGGAAGAATTAAAAGTTGGAAGATTTCCAATAAGATATGCATTGAAAATTCAAAGATATGCATTGAAAAGTCAAAGATATGCATTGAAAAGTCAAAGATATGCATTGAAAAGTCAAAGATCTTCAAGATAAAGATTAGGAAAGATTTAAATAGATTTAAATAGTTTCCTTATCTAATTGATTTACTTAATCTACAAATGATGGAAGATTTGGTCAAAGATCTTCAAGATAAAGATTAGGAAATATTTAAATAGATTTAAATAGTTTTCTTATCTAATTGATTTACTTCCTTTATAAGTCTTGATCTCTTCCTATATAAAGAGATCATAGACATAGGTTAAAACAAACACATGAGAGTCGACTAGTATAGTCTGTGTGTACCAAAGGTGTGGCGTATGTTTGTATTGTAGAGTAGAAAAGATAGACGTCTATAGTGTTTAGCCTCAAGGATTGTTAAATCCCTGTTACTAGTTAAGAGTAACCGATCTATTCTGATCAAATAGTATTTGGGGCTGTGTTGATTAATAAAGAAAAACCTTGAAGTAACTTTGATTTGTGTTTATTATTTCCGTTGTGCAATTTATATCATTGTTACTATATTATCCTAGATGAGGTCTAAACAACCTCGAGCTTAAACGATCAAAGAACCTATCACGTGTTTTAGGTTTCCACAATTGGTATCAGAGCCATGGGGCTCTCGATCTAGGATTTACAAGGTTTTTGAAGAAACCCTAAAACCCTAATTCTCAAGAAATCAATTTGTGGTAAATAGTTTTATGGGGTTTTGAAGTTTATTTGATATAACAATGATTATAATTGTCCTCTCTACCTTTTTCGGTATGCAATACAATTATAAATCATTGTTACTATTAAGGGTTTCTTGGCATAGGTGATTGATGATGGATCCGGTTCGTTATTTATCTACATATATCTGATCTCGTCATTAGTGTTACAAGAAGTTTCAAGGCTACTCATTATTGTTTGTCGCTGCCCTTTGATGATCTGATGTTTTCTTGCACATCCTGCAGCAGCAAAACATGCATGCTTATTGGGCTTTAAGGAATATAAAACAGTACAAAGTATTGATTGCGTGATCAACATGAAGAACAGAAAAAGTAGGTTTTCTTGCTCATTGCCTAAAAGAAGGTTTCTATTGTTCGTATATATGGCAGTTTATATAAGTAATGTTTTTGAAAGTTTGTACTGTTCGACAAGAAAAGGTTAGTATTGTTCAAGTTTATGTTTGTACTGCCTTTGTTGTCCGAGAAATGAGAGTTTGTACTGCTAATGGTGTCCGAGAAGTAGTTAATACTGCTAGTCGTTGCCGATATTAGACAACACACAACAAAGGATGTCGGACAGAACTGACAGTTTCTTGAAGTACTTGGTTTTTGGATGGATTTGGATCTCGAATAGAACTATTTTTTAAATAGTTTATTCTTATTGATTTATGGCTTGTATTTTTGGAGATTTATTGAAGATGTGATTACGAAGAAGATTGTTTATCACTTATTTGACGATGAAGTTGAATTTCTTGGATGCGTGTTCTTATCATATCTTTTAGCCTTAGAGATAACTTGTTCATGCTTTCATGATTTTATTGATAAAGACTTGATTGATCTAGTTTTACCTGATGTAAGGAGGTACGTTGTAGTACTCACAGGTATTTACTATCACTTAAAGGAGTTACGTTGTGGCTTAACCTTCTAGAATTCTTGGATATGCTAAAAATGAAAGTTCCTCCTCATGTAGAATTTGACCACTTGCTTGAGCTTGTACCAATAACACTTTATCCTTAAACCAAGAATCATCCTGTTTCCTCTTAGGTTTAGTGTATTGTTTAGACATATGGCCTTCCCCTTTGCATTTGTAACAAATAACAGTCCTTTGTTTCCCAGAATTGCTTCCACTTGCTCCTTGAGTGTATGCCCTTATAGTACCTGCAGCTAAAGACGTTTGTCTCCCCTGAATTGGTTGTAAGGTCACTCTTCCATTATTAATGGTAGCTTGTTGCCTAGGGTTTGACGAATTACTCAGCTGATTATTGGTAGTAAGGTAGCGGGAAGTGACAACAGCAGTCAAGAAAGACATCATGTGATTGATGGCATCAATGAGATCATCACCTTTCTGGAACACTAGAACAATTAAACCTGAGTCTGGTTAGGAAAATTTAGGTTGTTGGTTAACTGTGGGAACATATTCCAATTGAGGTATGGATGATGATGGAGAATAAATGTTGTGGTAAACTAATGATTTATAATCATTGGATGGTAAAGTGGTTGAAAGAGGTGTTGATGATTGATGAGTTGAGTATTGTTGAGAATAATAAGGTGATCCATACTGTGGAGACTGATATGGTGAAACTTATGGTTGAAATTGAGTGTTTTGGTAAGAGTTTTGATGAGTTTGATAAGGAGAATGGGTCATCTAATGGGTTGCAACCAAAGCAAGCGGATCTAAGTTGCGTTCATGCATTAAACGAACCTCATTTGCATGAAATCCATGTTGTCCCAAGTAAGCATGAAGCTGATCAACGTTAGTTGTATGCAAATCCCGAACTAGTTTGACATATGTCATAAATTTGCTCCACTCAGGATGAAGAGTGTTCAAAAACTTGGTGTTCTCTTGAAATTGTTCCAGTTTCATATTGTAGATGTTCATGTCATTGAGTAGCAATGAAAATCTCAAGTAGAACTCACGTAGTGTTTCCCTCTTCTTATAAGCAAACTTATCAAATTCATCATAAAGCTTACACTCTCTTTCTTGTTTCGTCAATGAAGTTCCTTGCATAAGAAGTTGAATTCTTGCCCATAGTTCCTTGGCGACTTTATGATTGCTAACCAATGCATAGACCTTAGGTGGTAGTCCTTGGAGAATGATATTTGTTGCCTTGATATCACAATCAGATTGAATTGCTTCCGTAGTAGATAACTCAGAATATTTCTTTGGTCTTGTCACTCTATTTTCTTCAATTGAAGGCCAAATGAGTGGACCATTTTCAATGGATTTAAGGATCATTCGTCCATGTCGTCTATTCAACATGTATAGCTCCATTATGCTTTTCCAAGAATCATACATGTCTTTTTCGAACATGGGTGAACGATTGTCAGCACCCGACAGAATTGCTTTGTCGGCAAGAGTCGCCATTGAGAAATTTGTATGTTAAAAGATTATTGTCGGATCGAACGGTGGTAGAAATAAATTGTGTTTGATTAAGATGTCTTTTAAGTGTTTGAATTTTGAGAACTACCGGGATTTTACAATTTCTTGACAAAACCGGAAACAATTTTAATGTTTATGGGATTTATACAAGTCAAAGATAATAAACCGTATTAATTTTGAAAATTTGAGTGTTCGGTTTCATTAAACTTGACTAGTTTCGGTTCACATGGAAAATGACTAGTTCGGTTCTCAAAGAAAAATGACTTAGTCGGTTTCAAAGAAAATAAACTAGTTCGTTCTCAAGAAAGTGACTAAGTTTTATTCCTCAAACCAACATATAGTTCAGTTTCCAAACAAAGTACTAGTCGGTTCTCAACAAAGTGACTAGTTCGGTTTCTCAAACAAAGTGACTAGTTTCGGTTCTCAAAACAAAGTGATAGTTCGGTTCTCTAAACAAAGTGATAGTTTGTTTCTCTAAGAAAGTGAATGGTTGGTTTCTCTAAGAAGTGACTAGTTCGGTTCTCAAGAAAGTGACTAGGATCGGTTGAAACTATACGACATAGATCGGTTGTAAACTGAAAACGGACTAGATCGGTTGGTAACTGAAAATAAAAAAAAAAAACGACTAGATCGGTTGTAACTGAAAACGACTAGATCAGTTGTAACTGAAAACGACTAGATCGGTTAACACTATAAAAACTAGATCGGTTATATCTCGAAACCCACTTTTTCAAAACTCAAAAAGACACATTTTTGACGATTGTTTTCCGAAAATTTTTGTACCAAAAGTGTGACTAAGCCTATAAGGACAAGAAAAATGACAACTTTAAGGTTTTTAAGCCGAAAAATTTAAAATCAAGATTTTGACCTTTATAAAGCTAATGAATACAAAAGACATAAAAACTAAGAGATTTTCTATGAATCAAAAGCACACACACCTATATCCAAAGATACTAGATTAAAGTTACCTATGTAGATGATATTTTTGTGTGTAATTTAAGCTTAAAAAACAAGAAAAAATAAAAATGATGCGTTTTTTTGAAGAAAAACTCACGAACCAAATAAGTAAACACAAAATCTAAGCACACCACTCTATGGCTCTTGATACCATTTGAAGACTAATCTAATAACATATTAGATGTGAGGGAAAGAGATTGTTTTAGTGAGAGAAAGGGTTGGATGAACACTTAGAGAGAAAAAGTAAACATATATTAATGTGTGTAAAAATGAACAACCAACCACCTCTCCAAGGCTTGGAGAGGTGTTTATATACTTACAATGGATGGTGGGCTTGGGCTTGCATGGGTTTATCCTTGGGCCTTTAGCTAACTAACTATGTAAGTTTTCAAAAATTACTTAACAAGCCAATGACTGTTATCTATGGAAGCGACCGACACTTTTGTGTTCCTGACATTATTTTAGTTATCAAGTTTTACATTTATATTTTGCCAACTATACCTAAAACAACACTAACAGGCAGTGTAACCGATTAGATGTAGCTTCGTTGGTAAGTAGGGTGTTGATCACTAAGAGCGAGAGCCTTAATATTTTATTCTATCAATATTTTGGTTACCTAAACTAAGTTAATTTAAAATATTTTAATTCTAATCTATGTTAAACCTATGCTAAACCTAGTTCTAACGGATAAAGGGGGTTTTCAGTTTGAGAGACTGGCACAGATTTTGTGGTGACTTAGATCAATTTAAAACACAATAACACACGCAAGCAGATAGTCAAAAGATAGAAGAGCGGTCTAGCCAATTATAATAAAACTATATTAACCATGATTAATCCAATTAAAATGCAAGTTTGTTTATTTTAGTGCAATGAGTGCTTATCTCGGGGCGACATATCATTCCAAGATTTAGGAGGTACTTCTTCCTAAAACCTAGACACATAGAATTCTGTCACAATTAAACGCATCCGCATAAAGCATCCTATTTGCTGATTATAATCTATCTTAGGAGATTAATAATGGTAGTCTTATTAAACCCTAGCCCATCGGGACTTTACCAACTTACTGCTTAGATGAGAGATAGGGTAGATAGTACTCTTATATACTAGTAGTCCACTGTCAGAGTCTTTATCAAAGAAATCAGTACATTATTTATTGATACTAGGTCACCTGCTAGTCCAACTTGTTCACATAAACCAATGGTAAATATAGGTCAATATTTATGATCCTATTACTCTAGATATATAAATTACATATATGGATAGCCATCTTGGCATCTAGCTAGCTAGATATTTTTCATTCCTAGATCTAGTTGAATGATGGGTCGCATACTTAAGTACATAAATAAGTATGAATTGATAAACATAATCAACAACCAACGATAAATTAAGCAGTCGATATAAACAAACCAAACATTTAAATCTTCATAATCATGGCTAATACCCAAGGGTATTAGCCCTTAACCATTGTAATTAATACAAGAATAATCAATCAACCAAGGTAAACTAACCGAGTTAAACGAATGATACCAAAACGAATGCTTATAGAGTATTGGTGATTACAAGGTGTTTCTTTGGTTTTAGTTGCTTTCCTTGACTTCTGCTCTTCTTGTCTTTTGAAAATTGACTTTTGTGGTTAGGGTATCGAAAATATGATCAAGCACACCTAAAACTCGTTTTTAGGTTTTCTATTTATAGTGTCTGGAATTTCTTCGATACGCCGTATTGGTTGAGGTCAATACGGCGTATTGGGGGTTTCTTGGAGTAGAGACCACGTTCAATATCTTTCATAAACTTCATATACCATATCTTGGATACGGCGTAAGATATCTTCTGGATACGGCGTATAGGTCTTCGTGGTTTCTTGTGGGGGGGGTTGGGGGAAAAGGTGCAGGCACAGATATGCCGTATCTTCCTTTATGGATACGACTTATAGTAAGTCAGAACAGTTTCTTTATATTTCTTTGTTTTAGCTCCATAATGCATGCCTTTTAGCTAATATTCACAAAGTACTCGATAATTACTGAAAAACTATAAATGATTAAGTACCAATTCATGCAACAATTATATAAAATGGGTGAAAAACATAGGATAAATGATGCTATAAAAGTGATGTTATTTGATGTCATTAAATATCCCCCACTTAAATCCTAATTGTCCTCGAGTAGCCTTTAGAAATTCAGGAAAATGTATCCCAAAGGATTTTTCTTTAAGCATTTATTCGTTTAATTACTAGTACACAACCAAACACCTCACAAAATAGAAAGATGAAAGCACTCATATCGCTCGACAAATCTATGTGGTAACATGTAACTAATTCGTTCAATTGCTCGGTCGTGATGAGTATTCTATCTTAAGCTTGTCAAGGATACACATCTCCACCACTAAAGCTAAAGAGTAACAAGTCTTCAAAAGGTAAATTGGGTTTAAAAGGCTTAAAGGGTTTGATCACTCTTTCCAATCTCTACCGATACCAATATTCCAGAAAAGGTAACAAAATCACACATACACACCCATAACGCTGGGATAGACATATATGATTACATTCGAACCTTAGCTCGAATAAGCTAAAGAATAGGATTAGTAGTCTTTACCAAAATTCGTAAACCAGCAAGGGCGACAAACCACATATACACATCTATAATGATGGAATAAACATACATGATTGCATTCAATTCCCTCACTCGAGTAAAACCAAGGGTTAGGAAGAAGAGTGATATAGGGTATAGGTGGTTTTGTCACCTTTTTTAGGATATTAGTATCGATATAGAGTAGAAAGAGTGATCAAACCCTTTAACCTTTTAAACCCAATTTACCTTTGAAGACTTGTCACTCGTTATCTTTAGTGGTAGAGATGTGTATCCTTGCCAAGCTTATGATAGAATACTCGTCACGTTCGAGCAATTAAGCGAATTAGTTACATGATTACCACATAGATTAGCTGAGTGATTTGAGTGTTTTCATTTTCCTATTTTGTGAGGTGTTTGGTTGTATACTAGTAATTGAACGAAAAATTTCTTAAAGGAAAAATCCTTGACTTCGGTTGGGATGAATTTTCATAAGTTTTCTAAAGTCTACTTGAGGACAAGTAGTATTCAAGTAGGGGATATTTGATGACATCAAATAACGTCTATTTTATATCATCATTTATCTTGTCTTTATTGCTCGTTTTACATTCTTTTAAACAAGAATTGATGCTTAATTGATTATATTTATTATTTGCAGTAAATATCGAGCATATGGTGAAAGTTAGTGAAAAGGCACGCATTATGGAGCATAAACGAAGAGTTCAAGAAAGTCTACTGATTTTGACAACCTATACGGCCTATCATTCTAGAAGTATACGTCGTATTCAAGACTTTGACGAACTTAAAGACCATTGCCTGACTTTGAAGAATATGCGATATCCACACCAACGATACGCCGTATATAATACTTTGGTCAACGAAGAAGAACCAACTGGTTTTACATCAATAGGTCGTATCCATCAAGAAGATATGGTGTATCCGTGCCATTACTTCATCAATGACATCCATGATGAGAAGACCCCAATACCTCATATCCAAAACACCAATAAGCCGTATTAATGGTAGCGGAAGAATATTCTAGAATATTATAGTTGTGCAGCCTACGCCAAATTACCCAATAAGCCGTATCCTACATCGCCTAATATGGCGTATTGATCAATTTCCTAAATCTATAAATACAAAACCCTAAACTCAGTTTTAGGTATGCTTTAACCACCAAGTTCGATTTTTAGAAGAGAAAAAGAGCCAAGAAGGTCCTGCAACGCACTTCAATTCATAGGTTAACCCTTGTAATCTCTACACTCCACTATACGCGTTCGATTAGCATTATTTTTAATCGTTCATCTATGATTTCGTGTATTGTGACAATGACTATCGGCTAATACCTTTAGGTATTAGCCATGTTTATGATAATATAATATTTTGATTTGTCTTTATATCGATTATTCTTTATTCGTTGCATGTTGATTATGTTTATCACTTCATACCCATATATGTGCTTAATTATGTGTTTTAGCTATCATTCAACCGGGTCTAGTCCTACATATTTAAAGCACTGCAGCTTTGGTGTTGTATGGGCGTAGGCTAAGAGTCTGGGATAGAAGCACATAATGCTTATTTATATAGATAGACTAATAGGATCACCAATAGAAATCCATGTTTCTATCTAAGGTTAAGTGGATAGGTAGACTAAGCCAGTGACTCAGGACTACACATAACGTCCTATTTCCATAGGTAGTTAAGTGGGCGTGGACTACTAGTATATGGATTTCCGTTAAGCTGTAAGTTGGTAAAGCCTCCATGATCTAGGATTCAATATAACCACCAATATAATTTCCTAGATAGATTATAATCAACGGTGTGAGCTTTATACGGGTTAGGTTAATTGTGACAGGATTAACTAGCGACAAATCTCGAGTCTAGGGAGAAGATCCACCTAACTTTAGAATGATATACCACAAACAAATTAATACAATCATTGCACAAATAGACCATCAAGGCATATTATTAGATTAAACTGGCTAATACATTTTCCTCACATTAGGCTTGGCCGCTTCGTTATCTTCTGTCTACCAACTTGTATCTGTTAATTGTCATCAAAGCCTTAGGTTAGATAACTAAACTACGTACCAGTCTCTCAAGCTGAAAACCCCCCTTACAGTAGTTTATGATTAATTTGGTTTAACATAGAATAGAATAATTTAGGACTAACTTAAATAACTAAAATACTGATATAATTTGGAATTAATGCTCTCGCTTTTAGTAAATCGACACCCTACTTACCAAAAATCTAGAAATGCATTAGGTTTACACTACCCGTTAGTGTTGTTCCAGGTATAGATGGCAAAATATAAATAGTAAAGCTTGATAACAAATAATACCTACGCACAACGACACATCAACTAACAAAAATAAGAATTAAACAACTTAACTCCCTGGAAACGGCGCCAAAAAATTAATGTGTTGTTGTGTGTAGGTATTGTTTATTATCAAGTATTATATTTATATTTTTCTGATTTACAGGAACAGTAGATAAATAATAAATTAGATAACACTCTCGCGAGTCACACACACCCCCCCCCCAGCCCTACCAATAAAGAGAGTATGAAATTCTCCGTAATTGTTAACCTTTCATATAAAACACGCTACGTATGTATGACTCCACAACAACACCGTCAACACACACCACAACTCGCCCCCACACACGCCCCCCCCCCCCCCGCCCCCCCGCGTCCCCCCGCCGCCGTAACCCCCTCCGTCGCACACATCCCCACGCCTACGGGCGTTGTGTCCGATCCATAGGTTACGTGAGAGCATTAATTCCTAATTCTATCAGAATATTATTCCTAATTTATTTAATTCTATTCTACCCTAAATCTAAACGAATGTGATTGATCTATTGAGAGCCTCTGTTATAAGATTTTTTGCATTACTAAGTAATGTTAAAGGAGAATCAATACACACAAGTAGATAGTTAGAAGATGGAGAAGCGATCAAGCCTATTATAGGGGGAACGTACTAACCATGAATAGTCAAATTAAATACAGGTTTGTCTATAAGTGCTATGATTGCTTATCTCGAATGGGCATATCATTCCTAGATTTAGGAGGTACTTCTTCCTAAAAACTAGACACGCCAATTATGTCACAATTAAATGCATCCGCATAAAGCATTCATTTATTGATTATAATCTATCTTAGGAGATAAATAATGGTGATCTTATAAACCTTAGCTCAATGATGACAATAAAACAATTGTCACTTTTATATGCATTTTTATCCCCTTGTGAATTACCCATTTTATATAATTATTACAAGAATGGTTAATTATTATATTTGAGATTTGTAGTAATTATGGAGTACGTTGTGAAGATTAGCTTAAAGGAACGCATTCTGGAGCTTAAATGAAGAACTCTGAAGACAACTGTTCTGACATTTTATACGTCGTATCCATCAAAGTTGATACGGCGTATCTGTGCCCGCACTTAACAAGAAACCACAAAGAACTAAAGACCTATAGGCCTGATGTGTTGTCATGTAGGGTTTATTTTAGAGTATTCAAGTTTTATATTTATATTTTGCTGACTTTACCTAAAACAACACTTTAACGGGTAGTGTACCCGATAAGATGGAGTTTCATGGTAAGTGGGGTGTCGATCACTAAGAGCGAGAACTAATCTTTTATTTTATCAATAATTTGGTTAACTAAACTATGTTATTTTAAACTATGTTAATTCTATTCTATGTTAAACCTATGTTAAACCTATGTTAATCCTAATTCTAACGGATAAAGGGGGTTTTCAGCATGAGATACTGTCACAGGTTTGTTGTATCTTAGATCAACTTAAGACACAATAACACATGCAAGCAGACAAACAAAAGATAGAAGAGCGGTCTAGCAAAATATAAGAAAACTGTATTAACCATGATTAATCTAATTAAAATGTTGGTTTGTTTATTAAGTGTAATGAGTGCTTATCTCGAGGCGGCATATCATTCTTAAGACTTAGGCGTTACTTCTTCCTAAGACCTAGACATGTAGAATTCTGTCACAATTAAATGCATCCACATAAAGCATCCTATTTGCTGATTATTATATATCTTAGTGGCTAAAGCAATGTTGATCTTGTTAACCCTAGCTCATGGAGACTTTACCCACTTACTGCTTAATGGCAATTTATATACTAGTAGTACACTGGCCAAGTCTTTACCAATTGATTAAGAACATACTCGTTGATCCCAAGGGTCATCTGCTAGTCTAACTAAGCTCACTAATCTAAAGGCGAAGATAGGTCATTATTTGTGAACCTATTAGTCTAGATATATAAATCACTATATGGAGAGCCATCCTGGCATCTAGCTAACTTTTTCCATATCACTTGATCCAGTTGAATGATAGGTCGCATACAAATGCAGGTAGAAAATATAAATTGATAAACATAAACAAGCAATCAACGATTAATTAAACATTCGAGATAAACAAACCAAACATTCAAATCTTCATAAAAATGGCTAATACCTAAGGGTATAAGCCCTCAAACGTCATAATCAATACAAGAGTAATAATCGAATAAAGGTAAACTAACTGAGTTAAACGAATGATACCAAAAATCACGATTACTAGAGTATAGATATTACAAAGTGTTTTCCTATGGAATTAATAGCTTTGAGCTTGACCTCTTCTGCTCTTATCTAAAAATGACTTTTGTAGTAAGGTATTCACATAAAAATATGATCAAGCACACTCAAAACCCGTTTTTAGTTTCTATTTTATAACGGGTCTGGAATTTGGTCGATACGGCATATCGAGAGAGATGGATACGACGTATCGGGGGTTTCTTGGAGTAGGGACAACGTTCGACATCTTCCAGAATATTTTATTACTTTATATTGAATACGACGTATAGAGTTCTCTTGGATATGGCTTATTGGACTTTATATCTTCGTATTTCTGTAAAGGCAGGACTAATTACACCGTACTTTCCTGATGGATACACGGTATAGGAAAGTCAGAGTCAGTTTCTTCATATTCTTTATTTAGAGCTACAGAATGCAATGCTTTTTGATAATCATCACCAAGCACTCCCATAAGTTACTACAATTCTCAAATACAAACGTTTTAAGTAACAATTCTCTTGTCAATAATAACACAATGATTATTTACATGGGATAAATAGATGCTAGATAAGTGACATTATTTGATCCATCAAATACCCCCCACTTGAATCCTACTTGTCCTCAAGTAGCCTTTAGAAGTTTATGAAAATGTATCCCTAAGGATTTTTTCGTTAAGCAATTATTTGATCAATTACAAGTACACAACCAAACACCTCACGAAATAGGAAGATGAAAACACCAATCACTCACTAAACTATTTGGTAACATGCAACTAAATTCGCTCAATTTCTCGTCCGTGAACAGTATTCTATCATAAGCTTGGCAAGGATACACAACTCCACACTAAGAGTAAGGAGTAACAGTTTATAAAGTTAAAAAGGGTTTTATGATAAGGCTTAGGTGATCATTCTGAACAATCTTTACCAAAATTACCACAATAACAAGTCAGTATTGAATCACCCATACATTCCGTACGACGGAAATAGACATACGTGATTCGATCACATCCTCATTCGAGTTTAACCAAGGGTTAGATGAAGAATGATATAGGGTATGGATCTTCTAACTTTCACAAAAGGTAATAAACCAACAAGACAGCTGAATGGCACATACATGGCCGTAATGACAAAATAGACATGTATGACTCGATCACATCCTCATTCGAGTAAAACCTAAGGTTAATCATTAGGAAAGAGAAATAATTTTTTGTTAAATAAAAATTTACGAAACAAATAGATTAAGTCCAAACAGATAAGGTACAAGTTGCTACATACTTTTTACCGACCGTTACCATGATTAAGACACAACTATATACACAAACATCTAGATCATAGATCAAAAACAACAACCTAAGTTGGCGTTCTCTTGTACGTCACTCCCAAACATCCCATACTTTACGATACATTATACCAAAGAAAAAGTGGCGATATCTACACTTTTATAAAAAACTTTTTGACATCGTTGAATTATAACCACGTATCAACAATAATCACGATCCGTATCAAATAATACACTTTTTAAGCTTTAACGAACCGACTATCTTCAAACTTTCCTCCTCTTTTTTGTTGCAATTTTCTAATTTTTTTGATTTTTTACCAATACTATACTATGAATCTCGGTGTAATTTCACCATCTTCATGATCATAATAAACTGTTGATACTTCACATGAGTTAAACCCTAAACCTAATTTATCACCGGAGGATTTTGATTGCTTAACATATCATTTAAACAATGCGTGCTCTTTTTAAATTTTGTTAGTTTAAGTGCTTCTTCTTTGAGTTTTTCATTCTCAATTTTAAGTGATTGACAATTTGTACATTCAAGATCAACTCACTTATTTTTCTATAATGTAGACAATTTTTATTTTAGTTCACTAAGTTCATTTTCTAAATTATTTCTAGTAACTTTTAGTTGTTTATTCTTAGTGATTATTTTTAAACTCATCTTGCAAAGTTTATCATATTCATTATCTAAAGTAAAATCATCAATTGATCAATTTTCATCGCTAAAGTAAGTGGAATTGGAACATACCTCATTTGATGCGTGTGAGACGGCATCGCAAGCATAAAGTGACGTTGTCGTGATCTATCTAGTGACGGCTTCAGAAAATTGACGACGACGTCAGGACGTAACCGACTTAAATCAGACCTAGAAGATTCTACTTTGTGATGGCGTCGCGACTACAACTGGACGCCGTCGCAGTGATTTCTCTATATATACAAAACCGAATTTAGGGTTTTAAGTGTGTAACTTTGTATAACTTTTAGGAGCCGAACCCTCAGTATTTTGTCAGCTTTAGGCCGTTATTAGGGGTTAAAACCCCTATTGTAATTGACTTTAATCCATGTTTTAATCAAGTAAGATTGTTTATCTTTAATCATTCAATATGTCTATGTGTTGTTTGATTGATCTATGTTCTTGCTTTCTTTATAACATGTTAGGCTAAACCCTTTATTGTATTTACTTATGATTGCATGAAAGCTGGATTGTAGATCCTTTTACTGTTGCTTCTTGTGATGAATGTGCGTGTTAGGCCTTAGAAAACTAGCCATAAGATATTAAATTGGCATAGACGTCTAGGGAAACGCAAGAAGTGTAGAAAGAATATCATCTGGTAACAGTCTTCATACTACCATACCCCCAATATGGTTGATCCCTCTTAAGATATTTCAATTGCATTTAATATACTCTTAGGGGCCCTGTAATAGTCTTCATACTACCTTACTTGTGCGTTGCCTTAACGAAATATTAAATAGACAGTGGGTTCGTGTAATTCGTTCATGACTTAGGAAATACTTACACAGATCATCACGAGTGTGACAAGGCAACAGGATTAGGAGAAGCAATCTAATGAGTAATGCATGATTAAGTAAATACACTATCTTATCATAAAGTTATCACCATTAGTATAGATTATAATTAGTTTAATTAATTAGTTAATCAACCAACCTCTCAAACCATTGATTTTATTTGCTTTCTATAAAATATAAAAATACAAAAAGAATCTCCTTTCAATCCCGTAGATCTCGGCTAAGCCCTGTTCGAGCCTTCCCAACCTATTCCCTTAGAGAACGATAAAACCCCCGAGTCTTGTCTATACTACACTACAATGATTAGGTACTGATAACGCCTAAATTATACATGTTTTTAGCGGTGTTATTTATATATATTCTATCATTTCTCGTGAACTTTCGATACTTAATAGCATAAATTATGTGCAGGTTCACTTGAAGTCATCCCAAACTCAAAGGAAATAAAGTACAAGTGTTTTCGATATTGGAAAGCAAGTTAGAAGAAAAGAAAAATCTCAAAGCTGGAAAAGGCATAAGTACGCCGCACTTGCCCCTTGTGCGCCGCACTTCTCAACGAGTCCAAGAATTAAAGTCAATTAAATGAAGATATCATTAATACCCCAAGTACGCCGCACAAATACTTTTGTGCGCCGCAGTTCTTACCTGACATTAAATTCCCTTCGCATTTAATCACCAAGTGCGCCGCACAATCTTTTGTGTGCGTTGCACTTTTACCCTAAACTTAGCCTATAAATAGTGACCGAATTTTCACACAATTCATCCATTCCTCAC